>JAQJVL010000131.1:1717430-1767430 GCA_035578905.1 Stictocephala bisonia | reverse complement strand
AACAAATTGTGTTGATGAAAAAGAAAGCTCTGTATTAGCATAATTTATGATGTAAAAAAAAATGGAAGAATGCACCAATTGAATCCAAACAATAAAATAATTACAGAAAAGTAATTTTAATTGAGTTTGCAGACTAATTTTTTTGACTGTTAAACTGATTTCTAACTACACTGTAATATAACTTTACTTATTTAAAGGGTAAATTTAACTTATGTGAATGGATCTTAACAGTCCGGTTTTCAATAATTTTCCTAATCGACTCATTTTCATTTTAATAATACAAGTAAAAATATGAGGATATGCTAACTAACGTTGTGTTTTTCAATATTAGAGTGGAGATTGATACTGCAAAAATCTAAGTTATATATGAACTGGAGAAATTCTTAAGACCGCTACTTATGTTTATTATTCTCTGGTTTAAGTCTCATCCTGGCAGTGTTTTTAAAAGCATTAAACCCAACGTGGTTTCTAATATTGGGAGAAGTAAATCATGCAAGATTATAGAAGACCAATTTCTTAAGATAGGAATTTCTTTATCCATTTCAATCACAAACTTAGATAATTTTATATTCAATCAATGGTATTATTTGCATACATTCAGTTCACACTTTTAAAGATTTGAATTATTTTTATATACTTACTTGGGTAACATGGCTTCAAGAAGTTCATCATCGTCAACATTTTCTACAATTTGTTGGAGGCGTTCATATTTCATTGGTGTTGGATAAAGCTTTTCATCTATGTCTTTTAAATCACAGTTGGCGTAAGCTGTTGAAATATGAACAAAGGCCTGAAAAAGAAATTAGAGGAGAAAATATATAATGAGCTTAAATATAGAGTTTCGTTATTTATGACAGTTCAGTTAAACTTTTCCGATTAAACTTTTAAATAAAGCAATTTCATTTCAATCATAAAGCTTTTGATGTTAGAGATTTCTAATTAATTATAGTGGTCATATTTATAATGGCATTCAAATTATATAACTTTATAGATGGTGCAGTATGTAATAACTGAAAATTACAGTTGATGCTCTACAATCCGACAATTAAGCAACTGACACCCTGTTGGGTTACAGAGAGGCTATAAGTAGTGCATATGTAGTTAGTACATTAAATAAAGCCTGGGAGGGACTGTACTGTATGCTGTGTTGTTAAAATGCAAATAAAATGCAGAAAGACTATTTTAGTTGTTAAAAGGTAATGAATAAACACCCAAAATACAAGTGAAAATGAAATGTATTTTGCTATAAAATGACTGAATACTAGTGAGTAGATGGGAGTAGCGACTAGCGAGCTTCAGATTACAGATTGTTAACTGTATATAAATTGAAAATTAATTTTGAATATTTAAATTTTATAATTATACTTTTTCATTTTTTTAGACAGAATATTCAAGGGGTGAAACAAATTTCAATTTGAAGAGAATTTCAAATTAGTTTCAAATTAATTAGTGGGGTTACACTATAAATTGGGAGGTTCCCTGTCCATGTTTTTACATTTAAATGATCAACTATATAACATTGCTAACTGTAATTAGAAAAATAAAAAATGTATTGGTAATGCTACTACAGTTTCATACTTAGAACTGTTGTCTTAAGTATATTTTAATGAAGAGTCAATTCTCATCAACCAGAAAAAACTCTTTAACCCATATAATATAAACAGCCATCCTTTAAAATTAATTATACGAACACCCTCCAGTCACTACCATAGCAAGCTTAAGTCATTCGCTTGTCTCTCTAACCTCAATCCACCCTCTGATGACAAAGTAATATAGGTGTAAGGTACCTCCTATAACAATGGATAATGTCTTACTATTTTCGCTTCTTTGCACATTTCTGAGTAATTGCTTGCCTTCCTTACTTAGTGGTTTAGAAACTTCTTATTTTTTATAAAATTGATTAAATCAATTATCTTTAACCCTCAGGGTCACCATTAATTTAATATTCTTGGATACCTAATTTATAGCTTTGAATTTGTACTTTTATTTTATTGATATTTAGATGTATTATTTTTATAATAAGTCGCACCATCATTGAGCAGTATCAATAAAATTAGCATAAAGCTATTTAGTCTGAACTTTAATTTATTCCTGAAGTATTTTTTAAGCAAGCTCTGGTTTAGGTTACTAAGATGGAATCAATTATTAATTAGAATGTAAAAAATATCGTACTTCTCCCTAAGTATTAATTAAAACATAATCATAAAAAACAAAGTTCAGTTATGAGTAGATGATTTTCTACAAAGCTTTCAGTGTTTAGTTGTATTCAACTCAAATAATATTGTATTTTTTCCAAAATACAAAAATGTTTGAAACGTTTAAAATTAATTAAAAAATACTTAAATAGTAAAAAATACAGAATCGTAAATATAGTTAGTTAAAATTTCTATCTGATTTGTAAGTTTGCTATACATTGTTGTGAGGAGTGTATTGTTACTAAGGTACCTTTAGGTTTTTCATGTCTTTGGCAAGTGTCAGCATCTCGCATGTTCCCCGTACGTTGATGCTGTAAGCTGTCCTGAGAGGTTCATCGAAGCGCACGGTGGCTGCTCCATGGAACACCACTGACACCTCGTCTTTGAGCACTTGTCGGTCATGTTCGCTGAGGGCTAGACCGTGGGCAGCCATGTCACAGTTGATACCTGTCACTTTGTGGCGATATTTAGGCTGCTCCTGCTCCACCACTGAGAATAGCTGTGGACAAAATATTACAGTTTGTTTTATGTTTGGATTATTTTGGTGGTTTTACCCATGACATGTTGTGATAAATGTACAACAACCCTGTGATTAAAATTGTAAAACATATTTCATTTTTTTAACACACTTAATACAAATAATTTTAAAACATGTTTAATACATTTAATCATACCACAGAATACTTGCAGAGAAAAAAAATGCTACTTAATGTTGTTGAGAAGGTACTAATACTTTTACCTACATGTTTTGGTTCAATGTTTACTTAACCCAAGTTAGCGTCAATTTGTAGCTTTGAAATCTTGAGACCGATTTCAAAGCTACAAAACTATAACTATAAAACTATTAGTGAAACGTCAATTTACATTTGTACAACTTTATTATAACTAGAAATTTAAATTTTTTCTCTAAAGTAGGAAGACCTGAAGAAAAAAACTGGATCAGAAAAATAAGTATTCTATGTTGGCATAAAATTTACTACAGAATGAAAATCAGTTAACCTTTATCCATTAAAAAAAAAACTGTTATTCTATTACAAATAAGTTACAGCATAATAATTCTTCTGTTATTATTCTGCACATTGTTATTGACAACTTTTGAATTCAAAGACATAGAACAACCGTACTTGAGCAGCTGCCGTCTCAAAGACATAGAACAACCGTACTTGAGCAGCTGCCGTCTCACGTTGGTCTTGAGGTAATCAACAGCCCCCTGAATGCATGAAACTATTGAAAAATCAAAATCAATTAAAATTTCAATTTAAGCGCTTTTTAGTGCTGAAAGCAGTTTACTCGGTTGAGGAATTCTTGGACAACAGCTGGGAAATTGCATTGGAACTTAAGACATGAATGAGCGAGTCTGTAGTTTGAATGAAATTACGTATGTCCTTAAATGTATATCTGAGAGTGGGCGAGTATGTAAGTAGATATGTGTATATGTAGATAAGTTGGACACAGTATTATAATTTTACTTTCACTACATATGTTTGTAATGTATGTATGTAAAAATTCAAATGTAGTCATCATCGAATATGTGTCTTGTCCTCTTCATATGTGTATTCCTTTGTTATCCCAGAAAAACAAGACAAATTAAACACTTAGTAGTGTGGACGTAGCAAGTGTTAGGTTAGCATAAAGACGGTTTTAGTTAATATTATTTTAACCCTGCCGAAACTTAATTTTTATACAATTTAATGTATGTAAATACAGTTGTTGGTTTGATGTATAACATTAGGGGTTGAGTCTCTCGCCATTTATAAGTCATACATATTTCTTGATTAAATAAAAAGAATATATCTAAATAAGGACTGGAGACTCATCGGCCTCTGTTCATATTTGGGCAATAAGGTCTTAAATCTTCAATATTTTCAACCTGAAGGGTATGAGAAGCTCTCAACGTACGTTTTTCGGCCATAAGAATAGCGTGGAGAGAGATTTAAATGTACCTAAAAGTAAGAGCTGTTGGGGTGTAAACAATGTGTTTGTAATACTGAGGAGGTTAGATCTTTCATAGTGTTAAACCAGGGAAGGTTGTATGCGTGGTTTTATTCACATTCGATTGTAGGGTTCAGCTCTACTGGACTTGAAGGTTTCAATGGTTATATAATGTGGTTATTTTATTTATTTGATTAATACTCAGCTGTTAAACAAATAGAAATTAAATGAACGCATTTGAAATAGGTTAAGTAGTATAATTGGGTGTTTATACTAATAAATAGGTAGGAACGCAAGTAATGTGAGTGAGATATTGTAAATAAATGTAATATTGTGATTTTGCGTTATACAGTTAACCTACTATTAATTGTAGTAACAAGTCACATGCCAAAGCCCGAGGTTTCGGAGTTGGCACGCGAAGCGTACAGGGGTATCCCCTAGTACACTGTATTATGGTTAAATGTAAGAGAGGAATTAGTAATCCTGACCTCTCTAATTCTATAACTATCAATAGAATAAAGATATGTCATTTAATTCCACTAGTAGAACTTTGATAGGTACACATTAATAGCACTTTAAAAAAGAAAATAAACTTACTTGATCCTGAAATATCTCGTCGAGCCTCTGATGCATATTTTTCCCGCGCTTCTCTCGCACCATGAGATAAATGTGTCGTATTCCGGGGCATGATCTCAGAAGCTTTTCCGTCAGTACTTTGCCTAAGAATCCTGTCGCACCAGACACCAAAACGACAGCATCAACGAAGCTCTCCGGAATGTTGCTTACGCTCTCCATCGCTAGTTCCTGGAATAGAACTTTACGTTAACACATATTCCTCCAATCACAATTTGTATACACATTTATTTAGACGCTCTGCTACAGGACATCATTTGTGCACTTGACATTAGTACTTTTTAGTTTTGCCGTATAAATTTACATCATATTGATCTTGCAAATCTAAGATTAAAAACAATATCGTAAAGGGGCTTGATGTGAATTAATTAGTTTTCACCGAAGCAGACAAATTAAATTTTTTTATCCAATTATATTTAAAACTTTTAAAGATCAGATGACTTACAGATTTAACTAGTCTCTAACTTTCTACCCTTCTTTAAATATAGTTATTTCGTGTTTTGGAGAACGAGCTTGGTGAATCTGTCAAAATAAGGTGACTAAAACGTATTAAAATAATATCATATATGTATCACAAGGGATAAATTTGTTAGGGAGTTTAATGTTTAAATGTTTATAAATTATTAATTCTCATTAATGTAACTAAAGAGAAATCAGATATTTTAATATTGAGTTCAATAATTTGTTGTTGAAAACGCAATGTTTAAATCTTGATAAATTATCAAATTATGTAGTAAACCTTGACAACAGTTAATACGTATTAGTGGCCGTTTAGTAAGGTAACCTATTATTTAATATTGGAAGAATGCTGGTCAAGTGTTGACCAGTCTAATTAACGTCTAAGTTGGCAGAACTGTGAGAGCACAAACAACAACTAAAAAAGAGGACAAAAACACTTGATGATCTTGTAGTTTTTAAAGCACGTCTCAGAGTTCCAAAAACTGGTTTTGGGGTAGATTCGTTATTGACTGGATAATTAATTCTTTAATATCGTATCGTCGAGGTCGTAAGTCCCAACCAGGAAAAGGCAAGGTACCAGTTGTACGGCGTGAGCGAACATTGTGGTGCAGACTTCCTCGTACATACAACACCCGTAGTCTGCTCACATTCCGTATTTGTTAAACCAACATCTTGTGTTTAATGTAAATGTAAATTAACTGTATTCAAGGTTATGGGATGTTTCAGGATATAGCTTTTAACCTAATGTTTTGCATGATGACGTCAGTGATTCGTTCGGTTAAAAAGGTATTTCTCTGATTATTGGCTGAAAGGTCTTTGGTTCTACTGACGAAATGAGATATAAACCTCTAATGGTATGAAGAGATCTTAGTAGTGCTGTAACCCAGCTACTTGGGGGAGGGGGATAAGTATTGTGGAGATTGTATGTGATAGGTTCTACACCCGGTTCTCTTATTACTAATATGGCGTTCCCTCGATGGTTGCCATCGATGTGGCATACTACTAGAGAAGTATGTGATGTCCGTTTTGGGTGGTATAGTCCAGCCGTTCTAACTTTATCTCTGAGGGGAGCAAAAAATGCCAACATTGTACATCTTAAACGCTTGGCTCCTTCCTGTCCCATGGCTACTTTGATTCCGGTCTGGATAAATCACAACTAGGGCTTAATAGTTTTTATAAGTTAAAATTGTCCGATTGACTTCGTTTTTTTAATATTTGTAAACAGTAAAGAAATTAATTCCCAGTTAAACACTAAAAAGGTTTTATTTCCCACTAAAACTATAAATTTGTGGGTCCTACATTCTTCCGATTGTGAGCCACCGGGTGTAAAATTTACAGGAGGGCTGTGGCGGTCTAGATGCGACGTTGCCTATGTCGATTTTACAGTTTAGCCCGCAAACCTCAGAAGTAAAGTTAAACGGCTGGAATAAAGTCAGTCTCCAGGTGTTGTGTAGGGGAGAGAACTGAGGACGAGGCTTGTCAGTTAGCTGAAAATCAGACAAATACTACGTGGTTCGGAATCTACGTAAAGCTGTTGGTCCCTTAGTTAACCCGGCTATAGGGCTAATAATAAATACCAAAATTGTACTTTTTGCAAAAAAATTGTACACAAAGTTTTTTTTAAATTAATTCACGTATTCTACTAACATTATTAATCCTTTAGTATTAGCTTTAAGACAATGTCTAACATTTTATTTAGTTAACAGAAACAATTTAGATATCGACTCAATTCTAGCTTGTGTACAAAAATTCAGTTATGATGATGAACAGTTCTTATTTTGTCATTAGTGCAAGAATTGAAAACTGTGTCAGTTAATGAACTTACTGTAGGCTACATCACTGAATTGTGGTCTTTTGTAAAATAACGTAAGAGAAACATGGAATAAACATTTATGTCGAGAACCAAAATGATTTTAAAATACCAAAGACGATCTACACTGTGAGTGTGTTCTTGTTTAAATGAACTTGATTTGGAAAAATACTAAGGTTGACTGAGCTTAATGACTACTTCAGCCTTACAGACGCAAACATATGTCTCTTTACCGACGCCACTTCACTCACCGTAGCTGCCCATAGTCGCCAAGATCTTGAGATTGAGAAAATCAAATTAAAAAAATCTTTTTGCTGGCGAAAACGATAACAAGCTCCACTCTGTAATGAAATTTCTTGGAATACACTTTGACAGGAATATGAACTTCAGCACACACATAGATGCAGTCAGTCGTAAATTCAGATCCGGAATTTTTGTGTTAGAGAGCCTTGCCAAATTTTCAGATAAATAGTCTCTTTTGACAGCTTACTACGGCCTAATTTATCTCTTTTTAACGTATTATGTCTGAATATGGAGCCATGAGGCGTTAGAACTGGGTTCGTTTTCAATCATCAGAAACTTACCATCCGAACCATTTTTAAAAAGCCACGCAGATTCATATGCAAAATGCTTTTTCAAAACAAAAACGTGAATTTTCTATCTTTTTACATTTCATTTACTCTCTTATTTGTACATAAATTGGTGACTTCAAAATAGAATATATTTTAAACGCTGTTATAAGAGAGATTCATCCGTACAGCCTGTAAAAACAACAACATTCCCATTCCTTTTCAAAAAACTGTTTTTTTGTTTTTAGAAACGCCTTTACTATAACGGGATCAAGCTCAACTTACTGGGATTACTTTCAGATTGAAAGCGACGTAAAAGTTTCGGCAATAAGGTCAAAACATTCCTTATTAAAAGGTGCTTTTACATTGTCGGGGACTCCTGTCGTGCCCGACAGTTCAGTAGCATTCATTTCCATGTGGAGAATCATAATATATTTTATTACAAATAAGTAACAATATTATATAATATTTTATTAGCACATTTGAACATAGGTCCTATTGTTACTTATAAGGACCTGCACTATTAAGCAGTTATATGAACTGTTTATAAATAAAGAAATGCCGAGTTTTATTACTGTCAACAGAAGAAAGACTTTCTTCGGCTTCACTACCGCCTGTCGTTACAGTCTACTTCTCAAGGCTATAGAATAATGTGGTAAGTGGAACTAATCGCTGTCGAAACACCCAGCATTCGTAACTGCCGGCTGGAAGTTCCTGGACGTCTAGCTTGAGTGCTGGATACAGTGACACGAGCAGGCTATCAGACTCCTTACATCGTTGGGACTTACTGAATAGACTGGTCACAGAAGTATTCGAATGAAAGCGATAAAGCTGTAAGTGATGATCCACAATACACCCTTGGACATCTAGCTGGGGTGCTGGGCACAGTGCCACGAGCAGATTATCAGCAATGACTACAGATAGGATGTAGTCATTGTTAACAGACACCTTACATACTCCTTTTGTGGAATGGATGGGGGGGGGTTGCGTTAATGCTACCGTGTAAGTGAACAGTATCTACCTAAGTAGAACATAGACATAGTGCAGTGTTGTATCCGGATGGATGACACTACGTCTTACACGAGCATTATGTAGGGAGGTCACAGAACAGAGGTTAGAAGTAATGACGCCGGTGATGACTGGTCATCAACAGCGGGAAATATGAATCCTTAATTAGCTATTTCCGATCCTGAGCATGAGTGTTTCAAAGTATGGCAGGATCCAACATCTAGCACCAATCACATCAAAATTCAAAACCCCATCAAACCGGTTACATTTTAGTGAAAAAAATCACTCAGCTTTATTTTAACACTTAACTCTATTTTCAGGCATGCCACCTTTTTCGAAACACCTCATTCCTTCATTATAAGTATAATTAATAACAATTTTATTAACTGATTGTTTTAGTGTCTTCATATTATATTTTGAAACATAATACATATGAATGAAACCATGAAAATAACACCAGAACCTAGATTAAGGTAAACACAGAAAAATATCTATCCTTAAAGAAAATTAATATAAAAACAATGAGACTCCTGAAAGGATAAAAAATATTATACGAACAAATCCAGTTTTTGGTTCTTTACTTGTAAAATTTCATAAAAATGCTCCATCTGTTTTAGTCTTCATCGATGTTACAGGCATAATTTCATCTATACATTTTATCATGTATACGGACATATATAAACTGATCAGTAATATGGTTCAGAGACATAAAGTGTCAACGCAGATATTATGTACAAAGCTTCTCGTGTGATTTCACATTAAGACTTCCAATGTTTATTAATTTTTATCGTAGCTGGATGTGGCTGGTGTCAATGCTACCTGTTATGGGGTGTGACTTTGTATCCACTTTTATTTATTCGTCATATTCGCTACGTAAAATTAACAAAATGAGTTCATTCATACACTCGTTTAAAAAACTCCATAAAAACTATAGAAAATACATTAAACAACTGTACAAAATACGATTATTACACGTACTGCAGTTTTCGTAATTTGATATAAAATTTCTTTGATATAGAAAAAAATTACTTAATACAAATAAGAAAATTATAGAAAGCATTGAAATATGACCAATTTAGTGGATTTGTTAAAGTTCATTTAACTATTCACACTTATTCTCTTCTGTTTGAAAGTATTATTTTCTGAAGAAAATAACCACATATAGTAAATAATATTTTTTCATTTATATACTAAAATTTTAAATATATCAGCTAAAATTTCTCGCTTGCTCTCACCAATGACATGATTTTTTGGATTTTTCCCGTCGTTCATCTAACTCTCTATTTTCACTGTACGGTGGAATACTAAATACTAAACACTCACTTTAAGTCCTTTAAATGCCGGACTCCTCAATATGACATTCTACTACAAGACTGTAGAGTAACTTGATGTTCCAGTTCCACCAATCCTGTGATGTTATTTACCACTTTTCCTATTAAATGTCACTTAATGGCGGCATGTTTCAACGCACGTCAAGGCTTCGTAATGACTGTTTTGGTTACAAAAACACGTGAGTAACAGGCCTCCATCATCTCCATGCAGCCTGCCCCGTGTTATCTGCACGTCACGGAGAGGCTGTTAGCCATAACTACAGAGTACAAAAAATAATAAGCTCTGTGCCACAACCATTAGCCAACTCACTGAATCATCTCATTGGCAATTTTATTCCGGACAGACTCCGAACGCTAGTCGGAAATCTCTATCGCTAGAGATAATAACAGGCGATTGCTGTGGGGAAGGTCGAGAGTACTTATTTACTTGCAGCCAGTCAGCGTTCTGCTCACCTGGTCAACATTGGCAGGAACAGGAGCTGAATAAGTGGTCTTCATCCTGCTTTTGTTGTTCTTCGTCTGAAACCATTATCTGTTGGACTTGTTCCATTTCTCTTTGTTTGGGCGATTTTTTTACTTTAGACGCTCTACTTTAGTGAGTTTGACTGGACTATCTAAGGAAACCTTTTATTTAAATATGAATAAAATTACAAATTTAAATATTACTATAGTAATTTTTATTTTGTAAATTGAATTATAGTGTAATTTAACTGACAATATGAATAGATAAGTGAAATTTGTTTCCAACGTAATTATTTTCATATAACGGATGAATATTACTCGTATGACCTAGTTATTCTCCATTCCCACTCATATGCACTTCGAGCGATATACTCAAGTAAAGAAACCAGGGCCGGTTAAAGGGGTAAGCGGCCACGTAGGGCGCCAGGAAAAAGGGGCGCCTAAAGGCTCAGTATTAAACTAGGAGACCAACAAAATATCGTAATCCGAAGTAGGAGAAAGTTATTAAAAAATATCATATGGTGAAAATATACCAAAGGTTAGTGGTTCAGATTGTGGCTGATCTAAACCTTGAGTGTTGACTCACTCTACCAAATTCATATTGTAGGATTGTTGGAACCCCGTGATCATACCATACTATTGTTGACTGTTACTGTTACACTCAAATTGACGTGAAACATTACAGAAAGATTTGCTCCCCCACTTCTGGCTGAAAAGGTGGCTGACATTAGTTCCCTTATGCACCGTGGAGTAACGCAGCGCTAGTGATGTTCGATGTTCTTATTGTAAATAACGCTCGACAATACGTCGTCTGCTACCGTTTATTAATTTGCAATTGCTTACACCAATTTGTAGCAAATAGAATTCAATTACAAATTCAAGATATATATTGAAATCTTCAAAATCACACACAAGAAGAGACTCAGTCAACCACCATGTATTAATTAATGGGCTATTGTTGCTTAATTCGTAATTACAAATTTGCCAATAGGAATTATTGTAAACTCAACAACCGTAATCATGTTTGGTTTACTAATGCTTACAAAATAACAAATGTTGCTTTTATGTTACTTTTAACATAGGCCTACTACGTATCAGATTAGTTTAAACCATTTATTGTAATCACCTTCTCTAAATAAATATTTTCAAATAGTTTAGGATATTTGTTACTTAAACATATTTACCTCTCCTTCTAAAGATATACAATTAAAGTTTACGTAAAAATCCTATTTAATAAAGAAAATTAAAATACAGGGTGTCTCGTAAGTACTGACCAAAATTTCACGAGGTTATACTTATACTATAGGTCAAAACAAACTATTTTCATCATATAATATATAGTCCCATCTTGCTTAGTTTTCTGTCTATCTGTCTGTATGTGTTTTTTAGAAAATAGTTTATATCTTCAAAATGGTTTGAGATATCAAGTTGAAACTTTGTACATGTTCTTACCTTATTAGTGTACATTTGAAATAAAAGTTTCAAATATATCAAACTACCCTAGGACATGTAGCACGTCAAATAGGACCCTATGCCATGTAGCACGTCAAATAGGACCCTATGCCATGTAGCACGTCAGATAGGACCCTATGCCATGTAGCACGTCAAATAGGACCCTATGCCATGTAGCACGTCAAATAGGACCCTATGCCATGTAGCACGTCAAATAGAACCCTAGGCCATATGCACGTCAAATAGGACCCTATGCCATGTAGCACGTCAAATATAACCATATGCCATGTAGCACGTCAAATAGGACCCTGTGCCATGTAGCACGTCCAATAGGACCCTATGCCATGTAGCACGTCAAATAGGACCCTATGCCATGAGCACGTCAAATAGGACCCTATGCCATGTAGCACGTCAAATAGGACCATATGCCATGTAGCACGTCAAATATGACCCTATGCCATGTAGCACGTCAAATAGGACCCTATGCCATGTAGCACGTCAAATTAAAATACCTTTAAAACAAAAACAATTTCATCTACAGTATTTATCACATCTTTGGTGGTTTTTAAATTGCAGACGTAAACTTATTTTTTACTACGGTATGAAAATGGGTTTAGATATAACTTTTTTAACATCAACCTAAGTTATGTCATGCTGCATATAAAATTAAAGGTCTCCAAAAAGAAGCATTATTTTGTATTTATTTTACTTGTATTTGCAAGTATTTATATCCGGTGGCACTCGAGGTGCGACATGGACTACCTGTGTTAATCCCAGCGACCCAAAAGGCCATAAAACTGGCACTCGAGGTGCGACATGCCACCTCAGGTAGCCCGGCGAAGGGTTGCGGGGTTGTAGACGCGCTCTCTCTCTGTGTCCATAAATATATATACTGTATTTTTTTTTTTTTTTTTTTTTGGAATATATATGTTTGGAACTAAGCAACATTTTCTGTGAGGCTTTGAAACAACAAAATTTTTCGACTGTTGATTGATTTATTACGTGTATATTTTCAACCTAACCTAACCCACCCGCCCACCCATACACGTACGGTGGTACTAACCCACCCGCCCACCTATACACGTACGGTGGTTTTAACCCACCCGCTCACCTATACACGTACGGTGGTACTAACCCACCCGCCCACCTATGCACGTACGGTGGTACTAACCCACCCACCCACCTATACACGTACGGTGGTACTAACTCGCCATGTCGCACCTCGAGTGTTAGTTTTGGGTTCTCTTTCACTGCATGTCGCACCTCGAGTGTCCAATTATGACCCTCAGTTAGTCCATGTCGCACCTCGGGTGCCCCCTTATATCCAGAGAGAATGCCTCCTACCTCTCAGGTTTTTAATGGGGGGGGGGGGCAATATTGTTCGCTTACACTACAAAAATGTGTTCAACCTGCCCTGAAAGAAACTTGTCAATAAAATTAATTTAATTCAGCCTTAGCGAATAACAGTTACTGAACGAATTAAACCACGTTTGAAGTAACACCACACAGAGAATTACACCAAGAGATCTAAGAAACAAAACGCATTGTGCTATTATGAAGCTCTATTCGGAATATCGAGGGGTTATATCTAAGGGATTCTATTGGGTTATATCTAAGGGATTCTATTGGGTTATATCTAAGGGATTCTATTGGGTTATATCTGAGGGATTCTATTGGGTTATATCTAAGGGATTCTATTGGGTTATATCTAAGGGATTCTATTGGGTTATATCTAAGGGATTCTATTGGGTTATATCTAAGGGATTCCATTGGGTTATATCTAAGGGATTCTATTGGGTTATATCTAAGGGATTCTATTGGGTTATATCTAAGGGATTCTATTGGGTTATATCTAAGGGATTCTATTGGGTTATATCTAAGGGATTCTATTGGGTTATATCTAAGGGATTCCATTGGGTTATATCTAAGGGATTCTATTGGGTTATATCTAAGGGATTCTATTGGGTTATATCTAAGGGATTCTATTGGGTTATATCTAAGGGATTCCATTGGGTTATATCTAAGGGATTCTATTGGGTTATATCTAAGGGATTCTATTGGGTTATATCTAAGGGATTCTATTGGGTTATATCTAAGGGATTCGAGGGTTATATCTAAGGGATTCTATTGGGTTATATCTAAGGGATTCCATTGTGATTACAGAGTCAAATAAAATGAAAATACTTATTTGAGACTAATAAGTTTGATCTTTGAATCTCTTAACATTTTTAGAAATACGTTATTGAGCATTGGTTACAAGGGTAATGACTACTTCTGAACTATATTCTGTCTTTATTCTTAGCGAATATTATATTCTATTGACCACAATAATCATTCACAATAATCATTCACGAGAAAATTCATGTTACAGCGATTAGAAAAATTTGCAATGTTACAGTTACTATCGTTACACTAATTAAACCATTTTACGGGCCCCAAAGTTCAACAATAAACTCGATTTAAACGTTAATAAAGTGATGATAAATGGAGGGAACATATAGTTTATCTTTTTTTAATTATGTTTCATTTTTAGGAATGTCACAGTAAAAGTAACATGATAGTAAATATGATAGCTAGGTTCTAGTAAAAAAAACAGAATATTTTATTTGACTAAAATTAAAAAAAGTACTTAATGCAATTATGTACCAATAATATTTAGTAAATCATGGAAAAAGTTACTCATGAAAATAGAATTTTTAGTAGACTATATTTACGAATACAAAACTCTGTATTAGCTTGGAGTTTCCATGCGATTATAAAATATTTAGATAAATATTTTAGACAACACAAGTAGAGAATCTAACTCTATACTTCGTCATTGAACAGATAATAATTTGACTGTCAAATTTAGGCAGATTATTTCCATTGTTAAGCCTAATCATTGAATTTGTTTATTGTTAAAACAAAGACTAAATGTATCCTACGTTCCGGTAGTTTTTACGTAATAAAACCCTAAAATATCCCAAATGCTCAGTATTTTTGACTTCAACCCCTATTTTCTGGATCGAACACATCATGAATCAATTATTGTCTACTGAACCCAATAGAAATCTCAAATTTCTATCTTTGAAATCTTTCTTATTCTTCTTCTTCAATGACAAAGTATCAATTATATTTTAAGTCAGGAGGCAACATTCATGGAAATAACAAACTTATGGATCATGATCAGAAGAGACATTCTCTACACGGATATCATCAAGTGCTCTTTGTCTGGCGCGACACCACGGCAAGGAGCCCCAAGCTGACTAGGTGAAACTGGTTCCGATTCTCAAGGTCGAGTGTGTGAAGCACGTGTTCTGACGAAACGAGTCAGAGGGTGCCTTTAGTGGCAACAAAACATGTTCAGAATAACAATGAGTACCAACTTATAATTAATAGTAGGATGATTGTGCGACATAAAGTCCAAATCAAGAAGTCTAAACCGAAAAGCCCAAGACAAAAAGTCCAAAAGCTGTAACAGCCAATACCTAAAAGTCTAAGCAAAAAGTCCAATACTTGTTATTTTGAACTTATTTTTATTTCAAAATGGTGCTTATTGAAGTAAGCAACTAACCTAACCTAACCTAACCTAACCTAACCTGCGGTAGATCACAGCTGCTACCCAGGTAGATCACGGATGCTACCCGAGTAGATCACGGATGCTACCCGAGTAGATCACGGCTGCTACCCAAGTAGATCACGGATGCTACCCGAGTAGATCACGGCTGCTACCCAAGTGGATCACGGATGCTACCCGAGTAGATCACGGCTGCTACCCAAGTGGATCACGGTTTATTCTCAAAGCTTAATAAACCGTATATTTTATTTTCTCAAAATAGTTTATTCTCAAAATTATTTTGAGAAAATAATAGATTTTCTCAAAATAATTTTGGACCTAATAGATTTGGTCCTTCCGGGTTGGATTTTTTGGTTTGGACTTTTTGTCCTCCAACCAGTAGGATGTATGGTCAAATTAAAAAAAAATATTGTAACGTATCCAAAACCTGTTAAAAAAGTGTTGGTGTTTTCAATAATATGAAAATTATTTTATTCAACATAATTAGTCGTAAAATTTATAAAGAAAATGTAAACATGACATTTTTATTTTCAAGGCACTATTTTTATAACAAACTCGTATGAAATAATTTTAACATAATTTATAGAATGCATTATATCAAACAAACGTAACTATTAGGCAAAGATCAAAACATGTGAAAACACGTTATTTCAGCAGTCATTTTAGTATATACGCAGTAAGGGAACAGGTAAAAACAAGTACTTTTAAAATATAGAAGTTAAGTCATTGAAGCAGTTGACCGAACAATTGAAGTTAAAATCCATCCTTTTATTTTACTTTACTTACGATCATATATTTTTTAAATGTAGTCAAAACATATTATGTTATTGCTATTTAAATTTTGAAAATTTTTCGTTTAATTTAGACAACTAATGTGCAACAGACATTCTAGGAAGAGGTGCTTAAAACTAACAGATTAAAAAATCCCTTAGATAAAATAATACATAATTTAAAAATTAATGAAACTGAAAATTTTTGTTGCTTAAGAGGGAAATTATTTATTGCGGAAAACATATATACGTGTATGGCAAACGTTAGTATAGACCGAATATTTTTCCATTCACCCTACAATTAGGGCATAGGTGGCCCTTTCTTACAGAGGGCTTTGTTATTCTTAGCTTAAAGCTAGAAGAAGAATACGTAGAAAAGTAGTATTAGTCACAGAGAAAAAATAAAAAAGTTTACATCCAATAGTACGCTAAATGTGTGTCGTATGTAATATGATGGCAGGGCCAGGACCTTGTCAGTCCCTCCCTTATTCCTCCCAAACCCAAGGATAAAAGTAGTAATTATTGTAAAGATGTATAAAGACATACATTAAATATAATCTTTATGTAAAGGCCACTGAAGTGTTCGCTGTGGCCACAAGGAAGCGACCTCCGTTTCTTTTTTCTCTGTGTAAAAGTTTCAAGTATCTACGTTTAGGAGCTTAGTTTGTCCGATTGCAAGAAGTCAAATATTCAGTGGGAATGTGTCTTCCATTTACCAAGGGTTTGATGGATCTTCAAAGAGAAGTGAATGCCAAGCAATGTTTACCTCGCAGTTTGTGGGTGAGGAGGATCGTGTGGTTTCAGATTGCTTGCGGTTGAGCTGTGTATTCGAGTACTAGGCTATACGCTATTGTATACGGTCGTTTTCATGTCGTAATTTAACTTCTTCTCGCTGTGGCTAACCTCAGTAGACATAGAGTAAACTATTAAAATTGTCTAACAATTTACCTCCCTCCTTCTCCTGCACTAAACAAGCGCATTGGAAATGTTATACAAGTACATTTCCTCTCAACAAACCAATTACTGATTCCCAACTGCATGTGATGATGCCGAGGTAAAAAGGTGATTTACAGTGAATACGTAAGCGGATGTTTGTCAAGTCACACATGTATATTGTGTGAACACAACGACATGCCTAGGCATACTGATTATCTATTATTTGTCAACAAAAACATATGCCTTCTATTTATTTTATACTAGCCGTTTACTCGTGCCTTGCTACGGTATTAACATATAAACAGTAATGTTTTAGTTTATTTATGGTAGCTTCGCGTGCTTACCCCGTCACAACCTGCGCTCGTAAGGGAAGTTCGATCTGCAGCCTAGCTTGGTAACTCTGCTTTTGTCCCCTTTGTGCAACTCGGCCTGCGGCCTTGTGAGGAAACTCGGCTTACGGCCTCGCCGGGACATTTGGACTGTATCACGATATATTTAGATTTTTTGTGCAGCGGAGCACACAAACATAGTCTTCTCTAAAATATGATGGTATATTAGGAATCGAGAGAAAAATACATTTAACCTGATACCCCTCTTGGTTGTGTCTGAAAAGTTTTCAATTCATTTTTTTTAACAAGGTATTAATTAAATAAATAAAATAACTCCATAAGAATAATATTGCAAGTTTAAAGGCCAGTGGGCCGGACCCCTAGAGTCGGATGTGAATAAAACCACACTAGAAAATCTCCCAGGAGTGAATTCTACAACTTTTAACCCATTCGATGAACGGGATTATAATATAAATAGCATGGACATAATTGCATTGCTTTCAGTCATAAATTAATATACTGTATGATATGTTGGTTAGTATCTTAATATAAGATTAATTTGTATACAAACTATTCATACAGCATATTAATCTTTGCTGAATGCAAAAGTCTATTTCTGTAACCACTTTATCACCAAGAAATAAAATATAACATATGTTTGTATAAACAAATACAAATAAGTTTCAGAAACATTTACTTCACATGTTCCAAATTTATCTTTCATTTGTTTTGTTAGTAAACAAATCAAACTAAAACTCCTCGGTTGGTTTTCCAAAATTGTCCAATTTCCTCGTGGTTGTTTTTTTTTCATTTTTCTTTCCTGGAGAATATTCTACGAAAAATTAGGAAACTTAAAAAAAAAAAAAAAAAACTGAATGAAATCTGTTTAGCCGTTGTCAAGTGATGGAATGAGAATGAATTTCAGGTACTCATTTTAAATATTAAGTGAAGAAAAATTATGACAACTTATTATATTAGATACCAATAACTTCATTACTTGGCCTGATATCAATCTGTACGCCTTGTCTCTTTTTATGTTTCTTATTTATCTTTTATGTCTTTGCCTTATCTTATGCCTTATATGTCTCTTTGTGTTTATTATGCGTCGTGTTGTGTGTATAGAGTATGTCTTGTGTCTTTTCATTTTGTATAAGCCGTTTCCTAAGTGTATTTTGATGTATTTAGTATGTAGATATCCTATTTGTCTTTTGCACGTGTCCTATAAGTTTTTTTGTGTTTATAGTATGTATCTATGCGTGCGCGCACGTGTGTGTGTCCTATTTGTTTTTTGTTCTTTTTATATAATATGTATCTTATGTGTCTTTTTGTTTATATAGTATGTGTCTTTTTCTGTGTTTAGTGAAGCGAGTGGATTCTCTGAGACACCGTGGGCGAGCTTTGTACCTAAGATGGAGATCGCTGGTTTGAATCCTGGCCTTGACTGTTAGTTTTTTGTCCCTAATACTCGCCTTGTACTGTACCGGTTCTCCCCTTACTCTGTCTGATAAGTTCCCCGAACAGACCAATAGTATATGAGGAATGGGCAGAGTAAGGTTGAAAAGGAGATCGGCCACTCCTATAAAGAAATCCTTGAAGTCCAACAAGACCATTTAGTTATTTGAGTAAATGTTTAATAAAAAAAAATAACCCAAACGTCTTAAAGTGAAACGCCAGAAAAAACGTTAATTACAGTTGAAATATTAAAAGGTATGTTGTCATCGTGATCGTTTTCGGTACCACATCTGCCATCCTCAGACCGGATGGGTTCACAATGAATTCGATCAGCTTATTTTTTGTATTTATATTGTAGTTAACTCACTATGTGACATTTCACATTTTCACCAACCTGCAATACACTAATTATTAAGGAATGTTAAACAATAACATGTGAGTTGGTTTTATAAAGATACGGCTCGATAAGAAGTGTTGTTAGGATATGTAAGAAATAACTGTGAAACGACTACTAAATGGGTCTGATGAACGATGTTTGCACTCTACAACATGTTAATGAACTGTGAAACGACTACTAAATGGATCTGATGAACGATGTTTGCACTCAACAACATGTTAATGAACTGTGAAACGACTACTAAATGGATCTGATGAACGATGTTTGCACTCTCAGACCAAACAAACGAGACTGGTTCGTATCGGACATTGCCACATTTGAATTTTAAATATCATAGTGCTAATTAATAATATTATTAATCATAGCCTATTTGAAACGTGTTAATTTCATTTGTTTTTTTAACAACTGAAGATTAATTAATTAATAAAATAACTGCATTAGATTACAATTCAACCTTCAATCTTCATTCAAACCTTCAAGTCCGGTAGGGCGAAGCCCTAACAGTTGGATCAGAATAACAAACATGCTTACAGCCTACTCTTGTTTTATATTATGAAAGTTCTAACCTGCTCAATATTACAAACATCATTATTAACTTGCCAACAGCTGTTAAAACTGTATGGATATCATTATTTACATTTGAACAGCTGTTACATTTTAATTCGTTTAAATCTCTCTCGTGTTATTCTTATGGCCGAAATGCGTACTGACTGAACAAAATCAGTTCAGACGGCCGGCCAGTGACGGCAGGACATAGGTGAGGAGCGAAGAGGGGGTTCTTTTATGAACACATTAGCATATTCAAACAGTTGTCTTGAAGAAGTGTTAAATATAAATTATTACTATTAGCTGATGTTAATAGTAACGTTAGCAAAAACAGCTTCACATATTTTTAGTGATTGATATTGTAGACATAATAACAAATATAAGTGCTTATTTATTATTTATTTAGTAAATAAATTGTTAATCGAAGCGTTATATGTCGAACAAAACAACGATACAACCATTTTTGAGAACCTCTATTCTGAAAAACATGAGACCATTTAGGACACATTTGTTGTAGGCTACCAAAGTAACGTGATTAAGGGTGTTCGATCAAACATTATTTTTGAATTAAAAAAATAATAAAATTGGTATTCTTATTGTATGTAATAAATATGTTGCGGGGAAAAATTTCTGATTCTTTATGCATATATGGCTACCTAGACCTAAAGTGACTGATTTTACCTTTTTTGTGCATAACAGATAAAAAACCCGTGTGATATATTTTATTAACATTTATTTTTGAGATTATGGTGGAAAAAAGGTACTAAACAACCTAGTCTAGATTAAATCTTAAACAAAAAATATTTAATTTCAAACATTTTAATAATTGTTTTTCTATACATTACGTTTGTTCAAATTTTGAGTTCAAATTGGTACAGTTATTTTTGGCTGAATCAATGTGTAGGGAGGGTCTACGAATTATTTTCATACTAAGAACAAAGCACCAAATGTTAACTAACCTGTGAAATTAAATATTGAATTTCCATTTACTTCACAGCCTTCGCAAGGTAAATAGTAAAACATCATTAATAGTATATAAAAAACTTCATAAGGGAGTTATGTCCTTCTGTAAAATTTGCTAGGTGGTGCAGATGGGGCGGGGGGGGCAGTGACGGGGAGAGGGAACGGAACACGTTGTTTACTTTTGTTAGTGAGGCATGCTCTTTGCTACTCCTAGTGACAGTTGCGATAAAATACAAACTCAAGATACTACAAAACTCAAGATACTCAAGATACTGCAAACTCGTTTGCAGCTACAAAATACGCTCGCAACGCAACGCACGCAAGTGTAGCTCCTGACATCCACTAAGGACGCTCCAATGCATTAACATTGGTTTGAAATGTTGCTGCTCTTGTCGCGTCGCTCCTATCGTCCATGTAGGAAGGGGCCCAAATTCCTTGGAGTGCTCAACTGGGCGCTTGGATGAACACCCTTCGGTTCCAGGCAAGTCTTAGCTAAAGAGGGTTTTTTTAGTGGGTAGTTCGGAAAAAATAGAGCCCCAATCCTCGTTCGTAAATGAATGTTTACCACCTCGCCTCGTAACAAAAATTGTGTTTGGTTGTAACCATCGCCATTTTCAGCAGCTTGAGAATTGTGAGATGGAAATACTCATATTCCATCTTATAACACTCTACGAACTTACCAGACTTCCACACATCCTTCGATCAGGCACTCCCACCAATTCTTAGATTCTTAAAGTTCCTATGTTCTTAGGTTCACAAGAAGTTAACAAGCCCCCAGACTTCGTGCAGTACGAAGTAAAAAGGTCACGAGACATGGTCATGAGATGCTGTGAGGCCGTCTGAGATCAGCTGGATTATAAAGACTACTGCAGAATGTTAGAAAAGGGCTAATTATACTAAAGCTACGAACAAAAAATAACTTTGATAAATAAAAACAAAATAAATCAGTACGTATATAAAAATTTCAAGGTCTGAATTAGTGGATTACCTTCAGTCTGATAAAAAATATATTTTTGGTCGTTTTGTGTAACCTTGAATGACAAACGAATGTATTTATGTAATTCATTTGAAAGGTTGTTTACTTGTCGGTATCATTCTATGCAAATTGTTAATGATTAATCAGTTCTTGTGTGTTTAAGAAGGTTGACAATGATTATAAAATCTATCAACAGTTTTATTTCGACTTCAGGTTATCGACTGTCTCATATTAAAATTGACGTTTTCTCGGAAAGTCATCTTTATCATTTATGTAATAATATTTTATTGTAATAATCATAAAGAGTATAAGTATATGAGAGTTAATCACAAGATTGTTTTAATTCAGTTATTTACATGACAATGCCAGGGTCTCCAATCACCGGTATGGATGTGTAGGGAGAGTCTACGAATTATTTTCATACGAAGAACAAAGCACCAAATGTCAACTAACCTGTGAAATTAAATATTTAATTTTCATTTACTTCACAGCCTTCGCAAGGTAAATAGTAAAAAATCATCTTATCAATTACTAAGTAAACAATAACATAGGAGCAACTTATCATAAATGCCACAGGTAAGTTTGAGCATTTATTCATTATTAATTCACTTATTGCCCAACAGAACACAATCTACCTGTGGAAGTTTACTGTCGCACTATTGCCATCACGAGAAACTATAAGTACTGGAGGGGAGTTCTTATCTCCCAACATACCACAACCTACCTGTGGCAGTTTACTTTCGCACTATTGCCATCACGAGAAACTATAAGTACTGAAGGGGAGCTCTTATCGCCCAACAGAACACAACCTACCTGTGGCAGTTTACTTTCACACTATTGCCATCACGAGAAACTATAAGTACTGGAGGGGAGCTCTTATCTCCCAACATACCACAACCTACCTGTGGCAGTTTACTTTCGCACTATTGCCATCACGAGAAACAATAAGTACTGAAGGGGAGCTCTTATCGCCCAACAGAACACAACCTACCTGTGGCAGTTTACTTTCACACTATTGCCATCGCGAGAAACTATAAGTACTGGAGGGGAGCTCTTATCACCCAACAGAACACAACCTACCTGTGGCAGTTTACTTTCGCACTATTGCCATCACGAGAAACTATAAGTACTGGAGGGGAGTTCTTATCGCCCAATACACCACAACCTACCTGTGGCAGTTTACTGTCGCACTATTGCCATCACGAGAAACTATAAGTACTGGAGGGGAGTTCTTATCGCCCAATACACCACAACCTACCTGTGGCAGTTTACTTTCGCACTATTGCCATCACGAGAAACAATAAGTACTGGAGGGGAGCTCTTATCGCCCAACATACCACAACCTACCTGTGGCAGTTTACTTTCACACTATTGCCATCGCGAGATACTATAAGTACTGGAGGGGAGCTCTTATCGCCCAATACACCACAACCTACCTGTGGCAGTTTACTGTCGCACTATTGCCATCACGAGATACTATAAGTACTGGAGGGGAGCTCTTATCGCCCAATACACCACAACCTACCTGTGGCAGTTTACGTTCGCACTATTGCCATCACGAGAAACTATAAGTACTGGAGGGGAGTTCTTATCGCCCAATACACCACAACCTACCTGTGGCAGTTTACTGTCGCACTATTGCCATCACGAGAAACAATAAGTACTGGAGGGGAGCTCTTATCGCCCAACATACCACAACCTACCTGTGGCAGTTTACTTTCACACTATTGCCATCGCGAGATACTATAAGTACTGGAGGGGAGCTCTTATCGCCCAACAGAACACAACCTACCTGTGGCAGTTTACTGTCGCACTATTGCCATCACGAGAAACAATAAGTACTGGAGGGGAGCTCTTATCGCCCAACATACCACAACCTACCTGTGGCAGTTTACTTTCACACTATTGCCATCGCGAGAAACTATAAGTACTGGAGGGGAGCTCTTATCGCCCAACAGAACACAACCTACCTGTGGCAGTTTACTGTCGCACTATTGCCATCACGAGAAACAATAAGTACTGGAGGGGAGCTCTTATCGCCCAACATACCACAACCTACCTGTGGCAGTTTACTTTCACACTATTGCCATCGCGAGAAACTATAAGTACTGGAGGGGAGCTCTTATCGCCCAACAGAACACAACCTACCTGTGGCAGTTTACTTTCACACTATTGCCATCGCGAGATACTATAAGTACTGGAGGGGAGCTCTTATCGCCCAACATACCACAACCTACCTGTGGCAGTTTACTTTCACACTATTGCCATCGCGAGATACTATAAGTACTGGAGGGGAGCTCTTATCGCCCAACAGAACACAACCTACCTGTGGCAGTTTACTTTCACACTATTGCCATCGCGAGAAACTATAAGTACTGAAGGGGAGCTCTTATCGCCCAACATACCTGTGGCAGTTTACTTTCGCACTATTGCCATCACGAGAAACAATAAGTACTGGAGGGGAGCTCTTATTGCTGATTTGATTTGCCTCATTATTAAATGAAAACTTTCTAAATATATTATTCATTTTTCATGAAAAGAATCTGTTAATATTCTTTAATGGGCTGTTTTGCCAAGGTGTATTTGTTTTCATTATTAGTATTGTTATAGCAATGCAAATAGTTTTCACTATCAAAATAATATTTGTAAACTTTTTCTAGTTTCAAAAAGGGATTCCAAATCTAAAAAAAATACATTAGACAATAGCATTAGGTGGTTTGCAAGTGGCCTATTTCATCATCACGTATTTGTCATCAATAAAAAATAAATTAATAATGGGGAATCAGGGCCAAACAAGCATATAAAATCAAAATCAACATAAATAAAGGGAATCAGGGCCAAACAACCATATAAAATCAAAATCAACATAATTAATGGGAATCAGAGCCAAACAATCATATAAAATCAAAATCAACATAAATAATGGGAATCAGGACCAAACAACTGTATATAATCAAAATCAACATAAATAAAGGGAATCTGGACCAAATAACCATATAAAATCAAAATCAACATAAATAAAGGGAATCAGGACCAAACAACCAAATAAAATCAAAATCAACATAAATAAAGGGAATCAGGACCAAATAATTATATAAAATCAAAATCAACATAAATAAAGGGAATCAGGACCAAACAACCATATAAAACCAAAATCAACATAAATAAAGGGAATCAGGACCAAATAACCATATAAAATCAAAATCATCATAACTAATGGGAATCAGGACCAAACAACCATATAAAATCAAAATCAACATAAATAAAGGGAATCAGTACCAAACAACCATATAAAATCGAAATCATCATAACTAATGGGAATCAGGACCAAACAACCATATAAAATCAAAATCAACATAAATAAAGGGAATCAGGACCAAATAACCATATAAAATCAAAATAAACATAAATAATGGGAATCAGGACCAAACAACCATATAAAATCAAAATCAACATAAATAAAGGGAATCAGGACCAAACAACCATATAAAACCAAAATCAACATAAATAAAGGGAATCAGGACCAAATAATTATATAAAATCAAAATCAACATAAATAATGGGAATCAGGACCAAACAACCATATAAAATCAAAATCAACATAAATAAAGGGAATCAGGACCAAACAACCATATAAAATCAAAATAATCATAACTAATAGGAATCAGGGCCAAACAACCAAATAAAATCAAAATCAACATAAATAAAGGGAATCAGGACCAAACAACCATATAAAATCAAAATCAACATAAATAAAGGGAATCAGGACCAAATAATTATATAAAATCAAAATCAACATAAATAAAGGGAATCAAGACCAAACAACCATATAAAATCTAAATCATCATAACTAATGGGAATCAGGACCAAACAACCATATAAAATCAAAATCAACATAAATAAAGGAAATCAGGACCAAACAACCATATAAAATCAAAATCAACATAAATAAAGTGAATCAGGACCAAATAATTATATAAAATCAAAATCAACATAAATAATGGGAATCAGGACCAAACAACCATATAAAATCAAAATCATCATAACTAATGGGAATCAGGACCAAATAACCATATAAAATCAAAATAACATAAATAATGGGAATCAGGACGAAACAACTGTATATAATCAAAATCAACATAAATAATGGGAATTAGGACCAAATAACCATATAAAATCAAAATTAACATAAATAATGGGAATCAGGACCAAATAACTGTATATAATCAAAATCAACATAAATAATGATGTTCAAATTAAATGTGATTTTATCTTTAAGGAGGTAAAATGTAATTACCAGAAACTATTTCGCCTCCTTTACTACATATTAAAATATTTTTCATGAAATTAATAATAATAAAAATAAATAATAATAATAATAGTAATTTGTGATTTATGTCAATAATGAAGATACACACTACAAACAGAGATCTAATAGTATTTAAAATTAATTTAATATACAAATGATTACTGTTAACATAAAAAGATGTTAGTTTGTTTTCAAAAATAGTAATTAATTAAGGAAAAATCCTGTAGCAAACCCTATTGTTTAATTGAATCAATTTTCAATTTATTCGTCATGTTACCAGTATATTAGGACTCATTGCAAACGTGCCTAGTGCTACTAAATAATGAAATACTACTTAATGTAAAAAAAACAACAATCATTATTTTATTAAAAAATACTCTCCCTCCCAATAAAAGATTCAAAAAAATAAAAAATAACACTAATGTAAATTAAAAATATGATAAGTTTTTTTTTAAGTATGTATTATCTATTAAAAAATGTATTAAGGAATAATTATTTCAAATTAAGACTGAAGGGTAGTTTTATCTTAATGTTATAGCAACAAAAATCCAGATAATATAATTTTTGAAAATCCTACCAAATAATCCTAATGAATATAAAATGTGAAGAAGTGTGAGTTTTGTTTTGTTAACACAGTCTGTGAAGAATGTTTGATGCATAGTAAATATAATTATTGAACAAATTATTCTATTTTTATTTCTTCAATAGAATAGTAGGCCTATTATTATTTTTTTTAATTTTTTTGTAAAGTTTAATTTTTTACATCTTGATTCCTGACACGTATTGGTAGTTAAGTTAAATTTAAATTTGTCCTGTAACCTACATTTTTAATAAGTCGTCCTGAACATATTTTTCATGCTACTCTTATAGTTCAAGTTTCATTGTTGTGTGATAAAACAAATTTTAAAATGAACAAAGCAGCTCGTGTAAATAACGTTCTTTGTTCTTTGTCAGTCCACACCGCGGATAAGTTAAAGTTTACAATTTCTGTTAATACGTTTTTTATTTAAAGCGTGGCGTTTTATTTTAAGAGAGAATGCATGTATTAATATTAACATAAAATGTAAGAATGTTTATTGATATCAAAAATTAAATTTCAGAAATAAATCTAATGGACAGCCATAGCAAGAGTTTCAAATAGCATTGACATATGTGTAAACAATTAAATATGAAACGTTCGATTTGTTATATAATTCAATAGTAACTCACCATGTTTCGGCTATGTCCGCGCACACACTGAACTAAGCCGTCTTCTGGACTGATTGCCGAAACAATATTAGTTGATCAGATGTGGTGGTGTCTCCTCATCTACCAGAAGGTCATCTAATAGCTGATGGATATCGTCGGAGTTACGTCATGGTATTTACCACAATGCAGGATTTTTTTGAAATTACACAAGACTGATGCATTATGAGTTGGCAAAGCGTCAACGGTAGTGTCTGTGAAATACACTCGCGACATGCACCCCCCCCCCCCCCACGTGATCTGCACTGACCCTTGAGTTATGAGAGGGGAAAACATTTTGTATTTTGACATATAAGATTTATTTAAAGAAAGGCGATCCTTAGTTAGTAGAGATCACTAACTAGATGTAATCTTCAATACATATCCATCCCTGGTCTTTCAGTCATTTTGATTTAACATGCAATCCCTGGTTTGTTTGTCATTTTAGAATAGTACTAGTCTGTAAATAAATGTACCTTGCCTACGATTACAACAGTTAGACCTAAACTAGGAGACACCCCTGCACGTTATACGTGCCAACCCTGTCACTGTCTGCGCCCGTTACACCTCGACCAGTGTCTTTTGACTACAAATAATAGTTGGTTAACGGTATAACGTAAAATAAAAATTGTTATTTTATTTACAGCATCTCACATTACTCCTATTTATTGTCATAAACACCTAATGATATTACTTAGCCTATTTCAGACGTGTTTATTTAATTTGTTTTTGTTTAACAGGTACAGATTAATTAGATACATAAAACAACTGCATTAAATTACCATTTAAACAATGCCTACAACTGGCTTAACATTTTGAAAGATCCAACCTCGTCAATATTACTAACACCATTGTTTACATTTCAAAAGGTGTTAAAACCTTTTGTAAATCATTATTTACATTTGAACAGATGTTGCTTTTCGATCATAAAAATCTCTCTCGATGTTATTCTTATGGCCGAAAATGAACTTTGAGAGCTTCCTGTGCCCTTCAGAGTGAACAATTCGAAGAATTTTTGATACCTCGACCGTTTCAATTGGTTAAGAAATAAAGAAGGAGTTGCGTTGACAAAACATGGCTTCGTGTATAAGTATAAGGTATAAGTATAAATATAAGGATTATTATTCCCTGAACAACTTTTTATTTTAAGTGGAGTCCGATTAATTAAGCTACGTTAATCACTCGGGTATATAGACAAAGACGCACTGTACTACTACTCACTGTACTCAGTTGCAACATACATCAAGCCTGTTCAAGCTGGCAACACACAGAATGTTTTGTTTGCATTTTTATTTTGTAAATATTTAGTTTGTCTGCTATTAGATGAACAAGAGAGCTCCGTACATTTCTCGACGACAAACAAAAAACATTTCAGCTAAAGCGGGTTGCGCATCTTCCTTCACTGCTCCCTTCCACACACCACTTACTGGTGATGATCAATTGGCGATTTTTATAAATCGGTGACATCAGTAGACCCTAAAGCCTTGTTCGCACTAGGCTAGTAATTTAGTCGAGTAGAGAGTACTTTAGAAGCTAAAATACTCGATGGTGCCAAAAATCGTTCGCACTAGCAGCGGATATAGTACACAAGTAGTGTGCATTACACAAGATGAACGCTCTCCGACTCAGCAAAATAAACAAACTGATAAAGCTTATATCACTTACTATTTTAGAATAGTTAGAAGAAGAAATTTGTATGATAAATAGGAAAAAAAACAGAACTTTTTTACTTTTTATTAATGTTAGTTTATATTTGTTTATATTGATTTATTTTTATTTTATAAACAAAAAATACACATTGCTCATTTGTTTGTTTTTGTAAGTTGGTGACTTACTATTCCACATACATTCATGTTGAATATACTTAATAAATAAATTTGTTTCCTCGCTTCAGCGAAACGCCATTCTTGTGAGGCAACTAATGAACTCGACTAAAACCAGCAGTTCGGACTGTTTAGACGATGAACCAGTAGTTAGTGGAGGATGCTACTCGATCGTCGATAATAGAGTAAAATGGATTGACTCGACTAAATAATTTCCAAAACAACTCTACTAAATTTTTTGTGTTCGGACTCCATTGAAACAAGCACAAGTCACGTCGTAATGACTAATTATGATATGTGCACTACATAACTTGTGCTGTTTCAATGGAAGTCAGCGCCTTCAATATAACTGAGGAATGAAGATCAGAGGACTTCTCGTGACTCGCCGACAGTACAGTACAACCCGTTATAGTAAAAAACCGAAAGTAATTTATTAGCATACTAGCTGTACCCGCCCGCTTCGCCGATCATAATATTGAGTTTGATTTAGAACCTAATAGGTGAAAGAATTCGAGCATTTTTGCTTCTTCTACCAATATTAGATTTTTTAGGAGGCATGTCATAAAAAGTAAACTGCAAAACAAATAATTATTTATTTTTTATTTTCATGTTTCACCACATGTTTTAATTACCGAGGAAAAAAGGTTAACACCAAATACAGATCACCCGATCAAGTAAAAGTAGTGTGTGCTACACTCTCAAGGTGAAATGTAGAACTACAATAAATCAAAACATACAGTACTGTTGTTGTGAGAACTTCAATCTGCTTATGGAATGTGAAACTACATTAAACCACACAGTCATATGTTTTTTGTAAACAATTCAGATTCTCCATTTGAATAACATGGGATCTTTAGGAGCCTGTGGGGGGAGCCTGGGGACGGATCTGCATCAAACTTCACAGAAACCATCTCAAGAGTATACAGGACAACATCCTAAAGTTTCATGGTGATCGGTTGGATGGTTTGGCAGCGCATAAACTTCAAATATATATATACAAACATCCTCTTTTATAAATATAGATTTGAAACGTTTTCATTTATTTATTTAACAGCTGATGAATACAGAAATCCGTAACCGTATGTATCAGCTGTTTTATACTTATAGATCAAACAAAACTTTCACTAAATCAATCAAATTAACCTTATCAATATTACAAACATAATTATTTACATTCCAACAGCTGTTAACTTAACATCATTGTTTTATATTTAAACAGCTGTTACCTTCCGATCAATGTAAATATCTTTCCGTGCTATTCTTGTGGCCGAAAACTATTCTCTGAGGGTTTCCTCTGTACTTCAAGGTGGAAATATTTAGCAATTAAGATCTTATTCCACATCTACGAATAGAGGTGATTTTCTCAACACCTAAAAAATTAAAACACCAGCTACGTTAGCAAAAAACGGCTTCACATTTTATATAAAAAGATCCAAAGAGCTGTAGCAGATAAAACAGTAACATCTGATTGTAGATGATTGTGTCCATCAAATGATTATGATGTACCATCTTGAATATAATTTGAAACCGTGGTTCCGACGTCGGAGTAAAGACACTCTCCGCCAGAACCTTGCCCTCTTAATAAGATGTAGACGGACGCCTACATCTGAGATCTTAGATGACGGAAGTGGAGATATACCTGCACATTGTGAGTGGGGTAAGGTCACTCGTTCCATTGATATGTAAAGAAGATGGGCGGCGATCTTACATCAGCTTGTCCTTCGGTTTGCAACTTCACTGGATGTCAAGTTCATATATTTTGAGCAGGACAAATAATTGTGTTTTTTTAACAGAGTAACCCTCATAAATTGTAGAATACTTGGAGCCGTTTATTGATTGTCAAAAGGTTCACTGATATTTGTACTTGTGCAATAAGGTTTTCATTGCTCGATATTTCTACCCTGAGTGGCATGGGAAGCCCTTAAAGTTTGTTTTTTCACCGTAAGAATAACACAGAGAGATTTAAATTAAACGAAAAGTAACAGCTGTTCAAATGTAAATCATAAAAATAGTGATGCAATCTTTTAACTAAGAAAATAAATAAATGCAAATCTGTTGAAATGTAAAAAATGATGATTCCATTACTCAGGAGGCTATATAGCTTTCATATGTTAGAAGGAGTGAGTTTGTATAGGCCAAGTATTCATGTAGTTTAAACATGGGCCAAGTAATATAATATATCAACAAATAGGTAGCAACGGGAACAACTGTAGATTAATTGACTGAGTTAGTTGAATGAGCTATTATGGTTTTACTTGATATAGTGTACCTACTAATATTTGAAGTAAGTCACAAACCGACGAGGCTGCCAAGCGAAGAGTGCAGGGGTGTCCCCAAGTAACTATTTTATTTTACAAAAGAGGGAAATTTTTTGATTTATTTCATGAAGCTCCTGATCAATTATCAGTTGATTTACGATTAATCCTGGAGTGTTCCGGAAGTAAGTGATCGATACATCAGGACCGAAGACATCCGATTGGTCATAGGTCATAGGTCACGAGGAAAAACTGAGAAAATTGAAATAAACTTGTTGTGTAATTTGTGTTGATTTTAAGTTTGTTATGTTCGTTTAGCCCATTTTCGCCAAAAATTTGTTTGCATGGTAAATATTTACCGAATACATATTAAGGAATTTGTTTTATAATATTCACATGGACCAACATTATACCAAAGCAATGTGTATTTTTATTTTAAAATCTATTCTTTATCTTTTGAGAACGTAGTTTTGAAAAGTCTGTACACAAATTACCAGCAAATAAATTTAAGTGGTGTTGATTTTCAAATTTAATTTGATTTTTAATTTATTGCTATGCCAAATTTTTATTTGATTTGACATATTTTAAAATTGTATCTTTAATTTTTTACTTGTAGTATAATAATGTCAATTTTATATTTTTTCGTTTGAAACCTACATTTACAGATTCACTGATGAGGATGATTTGCCTTACTGTATGAGCAAAGAAACTTTTCATTAATCTTTTAGTTTACATTTTGAAGACCGCATTTTATTTATTTTACCTCTTTATTTATTAAGACTATGATGTGCTTTACCGACAAATTAGCTTACGTTATCAAGTAAACTAATTTTGACCGGACACTTACAAAATAATATTATTGCAACTTGGCTGGTTTCATACATTTTTGTCATTAGGTGAACGGTGGGGTTGATGACGAACTGTTATCTAATTACGTAAATCTAATTTGTGTAGATTAATTTTACTGTTAAGTGATTCATTTAAAGTTAATTGTTTAATATCGGTAATAAAACAGCCGATGACACGTAGGCCCTACTCAGGTTATAATGACGAGTTATTGTCTGATACTTAAGCTGGTTATAACAGTGAATTACAAGCTTGGAAATGACTAGCCATTCCAAAAACATCAGCTCAGAGGACACAGAAGGACAAGGCCCGATCGTCTAGGAAGTGATCTTCGTTATCGCTCCCGGATTAACGGATCTAGAAATTGAGGACTTCCACGCATAGACTAAGAACTGTGCTTCCAGGACAAAAATACTTAAACTAAAGAGACTAAGCTCGTTTTTATAATTAACATTTCCACCGTGAATTAGGTGTCTCATAGAAATAAAAAGTTTAAAGTACAAAACTGTTTTAGTTTTATTTTTTAATCTACCCTACATTTCATTTAATCGCAGAGATTCCAGTGCATTTCCCTGATTTGATTGATTAAAAATTAATTTCATATAAAAAATTTCATTAAATTCTCATGTGCAAACTGCACCCGTTCTTGTACTGCAAGTCTGTGTAAGGTGACATCTGAATGACTAACAATTTGTTTGAACATTATTGTTCAGCAAGACATTCTTAGTTTAAATAGGTAGCTTACTCTGTAAGTGGTAACAGTTTCCCATTAATGCTTGGCCATGGGTACAAAAACCCAAATTTAACATCTACGTTTACTAATATTTTTGTCAAACTGTTGTTAATCTTTACTATCTTTTGGTATTATATATTGTATATTTTTCCTTAAGGACTCAAAAATATGTTACAAATACAAGCTTATGTTTATGCATGGCAAAGAAATTAAAAAAAACTCTGTAAAAAGTTTTTTTACTTGTGAATATATTATACAATATCAAAATATAATCTTGTAGGTAAATACTTGTTACATTTCTGAGTACCCTTATATGGATGGCAAAAAAATGTGCAAGCTAACAAGACAAATACAGAAGACCTAGGTTATAGATATACAGTACTGTAATTTTGACGACCTTGGAAGCTTATCCAAGAAGTTGGGTGGAATACAGAAGACCTAGATATAGATATACTGTAATTGTGACGACCTTGGAAGCTTATCCAAGAAGTTGGGTGGAATACAGAAGACCTAGATATAGATATACTGTAATTGTGACGACCTTGGAAGCTTATCCAAGAAGTTGGGTCGAATACAGAAGGCCTAGATTATAGGCCTAGATATACTGTAATTGTGACGACCGTGGAAGCTTATACAAGAAGTTGGGTCGAATACAGAAGACCTAGATTATAGGCCTAGATATACTGTAATTGTGACGACCGTGGAAGCTTATCCAAGAGGTTGGGTCGAATACAGAAGGCCTAGATTATAGGCCTAGATATACTGTAATTGTGACGACCGTGGAAGCTTATACAAGAAGTTGGGTCGAATACAGAAGACCTAGATTATAGACATACTGTAATTGTGACGACCGTGGAAGCTTGTCCATGAAGTTGAAATACTTACTTACATTCTACCATTCAATCGTCCCTCAAATATACGAGGTCCTAAAAACTGGTCACCGATTACTCCTGGCCAAAGATTAGTGTTAAAACGCCGTTGGAATGAGGATTTTCCCATGACTTTAGGATTTTCGGTATTCCAAAGATGCGTGCTGTGATTATGAAACCCCCCTTATCTAGTGAATACACGCATCCACACATACACGTACAGTGGTATTGAATACTGGATTATTCGAAGGAGCCGAATTCAGCCACTGCCTGAAAATGTCCCCCACAACGCTTTTTTGTTACCACTTTATTTCCAGCGGTGTCCGAAATTAACTTTCCACGTTTTGAAACAAATTTATTTATTATTATATTATGATAACAAAAATCATCAGGAAATAGTTTGTTTTTGTTTGAAGATTTTACAAGATACACAGTCACTGATCAGAAGGAAGAAGCTGGAAGAGGAATCTCTGTTAGTTGTCCAATTGATAACAAAAAGCAAATGGAAGATGATCCAGATGAAACAGTTGATACGGAAGACAACTATGGCACAACTAACCAAGGAGTTGAAAACGAAACGGTAACGAAATTATTATTACTATGAACGTTTTCTGAAACAAACTAAAAACAGCAAATTCTGTAACATGGAGTGATCGTGCTTTGGGTTTTGATTACTCCCAATATTCCCATCTTGAATATAAAACTTCTCAACTTACCTCCATCTACACTTTCACACTGTGTTCACTTTTTGTCAAGAAATATGACATTGACACGCAGTGAATCGATTTCAAAATGCAGCTTAACAGCAAGCAGACATACGATATTAAAATAAAATAAATGTTGACCATGGTCATCTTGCTCTCCCCTCAATGATATTGAGAGTCGTGAATGAAGTCTGACATGCGTGTTATAGGGGGAATGGTAATTTTATTTAACTCCACGCCAGAAATCAATTTCTACAGGCCCCAAATCACTTCTTAAAGCCCTATGATATTCTTTATTATTCGTTTAATATTACAGAGGAAGACCCTCAGTGTAAAACAATGATTTTTACGTTTTTAAGGTAAATTTATTAAAATAAGTTTGATTCTTGCAAACAATAAATGAATAGTCAAAGTATAATTAATATAGGGTCTTAAATGACTAAGTGGCTTCACTCCATGCAACTAACTGATTCCTTCATCTTAGCTCGAAAATTAACAAAATCATTAAATACGAAATGTCTACAAACATAAATTACTAGAAAGGCACTGTTTTAGCTTATGAAATTAAACCTCTCTTTTTCATGTCACTTAGCACATTCGAATTAATGTTCGTTCAATACCTAACCATGTTTGTAAACTGTAACTATTTAGCACTTATCATTTAACTTTCACTTTCAATTCAGGCTGAAGACTCACACTGCCACTGACGCTCACTATGGCACTCTGTACACTGGCTGACACACTTGCTAAGTCGGCTGAAGCGAGTCTTTTTATTGGATTCTCCTACAATCCAAGAATGTTTTAGTCATGTAAAGTAGAATAATCCTGGCCGTTTGGAAGGTTTTAATAGTCGCACTGTCTGGGGGCTTCTAGATTTGCCGAGAGACCAGAATCGATTTCTCGCATCCTGCTGCGTGGGAGAGGAGCATAACAATAGATTATAAAAGGTACATAAAGGCCGTATTATTTTAGTCTTTAGTTAGTTACCAACCACATGCTATAGGTTATCGTAATCGTCTTGCATAGTAGTATAATACGTAGTATTTATACCCTGTAATGGCTTTGTAATTCTTAATACGCCTCAAATATAAGTCATTTAAGTATTTTGTGTAACCATAAAATACGACAGCAAACAATAAGACCTATTGAACAAACTTATGAAGAAACGTTTTCGTTTCGTTTTCGTATTATTTTCTCTGTTACAAAGCATAATAATACCCACAGAACAGTTCATATTATCAATTGTACACAGCACATTAATTCAACATATTTTCACATACACTCATATGATAAGAACTTAATACGATTTAATTAGGAAATTCCAATCAAGGAAAATGTCTGCAATATTGTTGTTCTTTGTATAAACAGTGTCTTCTCATGTAATAAATGCCTCAATCCCCCACCCATACATGTGTATTGTATATTAGATTAAAATCTTGTCTAGATCTAAATTACTATCCAGCGAAAGTAACCCATGCGTTTAGTGATATAACTTGCTTTCATAACAACAGCTGACTCTTCGAGTCTATCAATCCACATTTTTTCAGGGAGAATAAGACAGATATGTATCATTATCACGTCGATGAAGACCAGTCTCAGGTAGAAAGTACAAAGGCCTTGAAACAAGGCCACTGCCATATCTTTAACATTTACATCAGCTGTGTGATAGACTTCCACAAAAATAAATAACGATAGACATTCGTCCCAAAGAGGTTGCCTGATGTAAATGAGTTTCAATGTCACTTTGACGGACCGGGGGTGAAGGTTGAGGCTGCCGGGGGACCTTCAGGAGGATGGATGGCGCAATAACGCAGCTGTTTACAGATTACCTCTCGGAAGATCCAGTGGCTGGGCGCGACTTGGATTGTTGTTGTGAAACAATGAAGGAGGTCTACTCGACCATATGACAAGAATAAACAATTAGTTTGTGGTTTTACGTTCACTGAATTTCTGTTTCAGCTGAATTTATCAATATTTACTCCTATTGATGCAGAACAGCGTCCGTGTGAACAACTGTGTGGTCGTATTGTTATGTTGACATTTGTCACTATAGTTACCGTGAGATTTGTTCAACTCAACCAATAGGCTTAGTAACGCTTATCCATTTCACTTATTTTACAATAAGTAGGCATAGCCATCTGAAATTATGTTAAGTTTGCATACGTAAGATATTAGTCAACAATCTTATTATTCATATTGAAGATTTAAAATGCCCAAAATAATTAATACAAACTTAATTATTTCTCAAACAAAGAGGTATGATGGGTTCACCCATCCTTCATACACAGGACATCATTGATGATCCCAATATACTAAACATTCATAATGTAGTCATTTTTTATCCTTGACTACATTAAGAAGGATGGGTCCTTGATGGCAAAAGTTAACTTTTTGATTTATTAGCTAATGATTACTACAATAACTGATTATTGAAATAGTAGCCAATAATAATAGTTCTTGATACAACAACCATTGATTTGTAATAAGACATTGATTCAGCAACCATTGACTGTAATAAGATAGTGATACATGAAGCATTGGTTGTAATAAAATAGTGATACATCAGCCATAGGTTATAATAAGACCTTGATTCAGCAAGCATTGACTGTAATAAGATAGTGATTCATGAACCATAGGTTGTAATAAGATAGTGATACATCAACCATAGGTTGTAATAAGATCTTGATACAGTAACCGTGGGTTATAATAAGATCTTGATACAGTAACCATGGGTTGTAATGAGCTCTTGATACAGCAACCATTGGTTGTAATAAGATCTTGATACAGTAACCGTGGGTTATAATAAGATCTTGATACAGTAACCATGGGTTGTAATGAGCTCTTGATACATCAACCATAGGTTGTAATAAGATCTTGATACAGTAACCGTGGGTTATAACAAGATCTTGATACAGTAACCATGGGTTGTAATGAGCTCTTGATACAGCAACCATTGGTTGTAATGAGACCTTGATTCAGCAACCATAGGTTGTAATAAGATAGTGATACATCAACCATAGGTTGTAATAAGATCTTGATACAGTAACCGTGGGTTATAACAAGATCTTGATACAGTAACCATGGGTTGTAATGAGCTCTTGATACAGCAACCATTGGTTGTAATGAGACCTTGATTCAGCAACCATAGGTTGTAATAAGATAGTGATACATCAACCATAGGTTGTAATAAGATCTTGATACAGTAACCGTGGGTTATAACAAGATCTTGATACAGTAACCATGGGTTGTAATGAGCTCTTGATACAGCAACCATTGGTTGTAATGAGACCTTGATTCAGCAACCATAGGTTGTAATAAGATAGTGATACATCAACCATAGGTTGTAATAAGATCTTGATACAGTAACCGTGGGTTATAACAAGATCTTGATACAGTAACCATGGGTTGTAATGAGCTCTTGATACAGCAACCATTGGTTGTAATGAGACCTTGATTCAGCAACCATAGGTTGTAATAAGATAGTGATACATCAACCATAGGTTGTAATAAGATCTTGATACAGTAACCGTGGGTTATAATAAGATCTTGATACAGTAACCATGGGTTGTAATGAGCTCTTGATACAGCAACCATTGGTTGTAATAAGACCTTGATTCAGCAACCATTTTCTGTAATACGATCTTGATACAATAACCATAGGCTGTAATAAGATCTTGATATAGCAACTATCGGTTGTAATAAGATCTTGATTCAGCAACCATTGGTTGTAATAAGATAGTGATCATTACAATAAAATAGGTTGTATAAAATCTTAATACAGTAATCATTGGTTGTAATAAGATCTTGATACAGTAATAGTTGATCTTAATAAAACATTGATGCAGTAACCATTAATTGTAATAGGATCTTGAAACAATAATTATGGTTTATAATAAGTTTTTGATACAATCACCGTTAGTTTTAAGAAAAAACATGCCTAGCGAAATACTAATCGAATGCCATGGCCAATGTAACGATGCAACTTCGTTTTATGCAATCTCGTTTGCTGATCATTTCTCGTCAAACTGGTTTGTGCAGGTCTCAAGACATTCTGTGACCGGCGGAGTAATGATCAAGCGAAGGGTGGTGAATCTTTTTACTCTTCTTAATTTTTACTTGACCAATCAAAATTGTGTTCACTACAGTTCCGTGTTTGTGCAATAATATATATAGCAATCTCAAGCCATCACAACTTGGACCAACCACATATAGTATTGTGTTGTCCTATTGTCTGTGTGATATATAAGGGTGTCCAGCTTCGACTGTCACATATTTTAGAGGATTGTTTGTCATGTCAATACAAGCAAATAATGTCATATAACACGTGTCCTTGCTCGATTCGTTTTCTGTCTCTGTTTCCGTATGTGATTTTTACAAAAATATAATATTTCAAGAGATGTCCAAAGAGTACCCAAATGACAATGCTTTCAGTCACACAAAAATAAGTTTGCTCTGTTATTTACGTAATATTTCTTAAGCTGGCGTGCCGTTGAATTTGGCGTAGTGTGGTTTATAAATGTCATGTCTTAACATTTTGTTGTAAAATTATAATTTTCCTATATTTGACTTTGAAATCTTTAGTTGCCATTTTGAAACTAATACTTTTATACATTTGGCCTTTTTACATAAAATGCGTCTTTGTAAGATAAACTTTCATAATAAAATGTCGTATTCTATGACAAACTGTTTAACACACAAACAGGAAACGAATCGAGAAAGGACATGTGTTATATGACATTATTTCCTTGAATTGAGCTGAAAAAAATGCTCTAAAATATGCGACAGTCGAAGCTCGACTACCTGTATATAAGGAGACCATAGTGGAAGCCCCTTCGTTGTCTGTCCTTCAACAGAATGTTGTTTCAACAGAAACAATCCTAGAAAATAACGCATTAAGTGAAAATTACTAACGCAGAACGAACCCTACAATTAATTAACACACCCACGTTGTGTAACTAACTGTGTTGTTTGTACTCGTATTAACTCCCTCACGTATCAGCCATAACTCCTCACGAACAAGTTTATGAGTGTTGTAAAAACTCGAATCACATTATTTACGATTCCTCCACCGAAGGAAGACCATACGACTTCTATAATTAGTTGATTGTCTATTCTAACATTAATAGTTGCAACTAGATAATATTCTATATATATATATATATTTTTTTTTTTCTTTTTATTTGGTTTGTTTTTTGTATACTACATTTATTTTGTTTGAAATAAATAGCAATTTACTAATTTGACAAAAAATGTGTTGACACAAACAAACCTGCCAGAGGTTTGTGTAGAGCCTAAATCGTGTTGTTAGGAAAATTCCTAACTGAATAGCCCAAAGAACTTGTATCGTTCCCAAAATGGCAGACGTCCCTAAAATGTTCTTAATAGCGTATATTCAATCCTGTAATCTTCTTAATAAAACAATTAAAGGAAAACTAATTTAAGGATTCACTCAGACAATCTTCGTCCATAGGAAGCTACATAATAGAACAATATTAGTTTTAATTCGATGAATTTTAAAACCTCGATTTACAACATTGAAGAGGGAAGCCTAAACATTGGATACTGACCTTTATTGAATCAATGGTAATTCAATGTTGCGCTTATTTCATATATTCTTCATAACTCCTTGTGAACAGCCAACATTTGTACAGTAATTAAATAATAGTTTTTTTAATCAAATTTACGGTAATTGTTCCAGCTCTATATTTCTTTCAAGAACCAAATTAAAACGAAAATTAATTATCATGTGGTTTATAACTCATCTAATATATGTAAATTGTGGCCTTTTTTAAACAGCGGAACGTAAACCCAACTGAATTTACTCAAAAATCACATACATTCCCATATAATAAAAGACATATTAATACCAATCTTAGTACAACTGTCATGCCTTAGAAAAGAAAATAAAGGATGAGTAAAGAACAGTGTATCGACCTTGACCGGCTTCTAGCCATTGTTGTATCAACCTTGACCGGCTTCTAGCCATTGTTGTATCAACCTTGACCGGCTTCTAGCCATTGTTGTATCGACCTTGACCGGCTTCTAGCCATTGTTGTATCAACCTTGACCGGCTTCTAGCCATTGTTGTATCAACCTTGACCGGCTTCTAGCCATTGTTGTATCGACCTTGACCGGCTTCTAGCCATTGTTGTATCAACCTTGACCGGCTTCTAGCCATTGTTGTACATCTTCAATTCCTTTGAACATAAACTGCAAATGAAAACGTTTTACCATTATCGTAAATACACTTTTTCATACATTTGTATTTGAAATGTTCTCTGTTTTGAGATTCTTTCTCTTTGTTTTAAGATGTTTTTATGATTAGTTTAAGTATAATCAAAATATTTTATTACTTTATTACTTTTCTATTATAAACTAAATACACTTTTCCGAATCGTCAACAAGTTAATGGCCATTAGAAATTTTATAAATAATTTATAGTGTTGTATGAAATTATCTTTAGTCTACACAACTTGTGTTACAATATTAAATATTCTCAATGGGAAGTGGTAAGTACATTGTTAATAACAAAAACTTGAGGTAGGACTAAAGTTGATTGCTGAATGTCTGAATGTGAAAAGAGAATATGTAGACGAGTATCTTGTTTAATCTTATACGTCTATTTTTTATAATAATAAGCAAAATTATCGAATTGTAATCTACTATTGTATTCTCTACACTCATTAAAGAATGTGGTGGGGAAAAATATGAACATCTGTTGTAAATTGGTTCACGAAATCGTTTGTTTTTAACATTGTACAATAATATAAATAAATATATCTATAGATAGTTTATATGGAAACTTTAACGAAACTGGAAGTTATGGAGCACATGCTGACATAATCAAATTTTATTAATACAAAAACGCTAAGGTTTTGTATATCAAATATTAATTTCAAAATGTGCACGATACGTTGTCCCATCACGATAAACGATGCGTATTTTTTTGGGGTGTTTTTTTAATTCTGTAAATACAGATCTTTATACATCAAACAGTGATCCCACATTTAGAACCTATACAGTTTTGTATGCATACAAAATACATTTTATAGAAAAAGTATAGTTTTCCTCATTAGTATTTATTTTGCGTATATTTTGTAGCTTTTTGTAAATTGTGGGTGGAAGAAATTAGATTTGTTTTGGTATCAAAGAAAATTAGATTAATATTTAAATGCCTTACAAGCTTTGTCTAAACCAACTATTCAACATGAACAATTTGTTTGTAGGCAGTTATAATCTTTTACAAGAAATGTAAACATTAACTACTGATATGTCTAAATTGAATTTAAAAAGTAATAAAATATTAATATGATAACAATAATAACAGAATATGTAGAATATATATAGTGTTGCCGGATTGTGAGGAGACTTTAATGCTAACGAATTCTTAGTTAACTGGCCAGATTGATATGTTTTAGTATTTGATTTGAATATTGATGATTTAGCATAGTATTGGTTAGTATTTGTTTTATTATGGTTTAGAATAGATAGTAAATTTAATACACTTGCCAACCTGCTCAGATAACATGACAATGTTCTTTCTATCAACAATTTAATTCTTTACAATTTGCTCCGATGAACGAGGATTAATAATTTTTTGTACGAATATTGTTTTGTCTTCAATGTCAATGTTCTACTGAGTAAACGAATAATTATTGTTATAACCTGTCATATGTATAAACAGCTGACTAATTTAGACTTGTTTAGTTTGTCATATTAACGACAGAGTGCATTCCATACACGTTTTCTTGAAAAATATATTCGAAAAAATCTCTTTTGATGAAACAAAATTAGAAACTAGCACGTCCTTTTTCACATTTAGACAAATATCTTAAATGTTTATACTAAAGATATAGTCTGACTTTCCTTATCACTAACCTTATCACCAAACTTGAATTCTATCACAGTCTTAACTTATACGCCAAACTGAACATGCCAATAAAGATAAAGGTACAAATAACGCTGTACTCGTAACGGTGGGCAGGAGAGACGTTACTACTGTTTAAGTACCATTATCCTATCTTTCCAGGACCCATAAAAACCCATAATAGGCCATAATTAAATCCTCAGACTAAAGGAGTTTACAAGGTTGTAGAGCACAGAACAGTCTGACTGATGAAATTTCGACCAATATCATACAGTACTTTTAGAATGGTGTATATAATTAGGAAACATCCCTGCACACTTCACGTGCCAACCCCTTGGTCCGTACATCTTGACTTCAAATATTAGTAGGTATAATATATCAAATATTTACATTTATTTACAGTAGATCATTCACTGGCTACGTATTACTGATATTAATCCCCAATGTTATTTCTTAGCATATACAAAATTACTCTTTATAATGACTAGCTGTACCCGCCCACTTAGCCGGTCATAATATTGAGTTTGATTATACTGTATAATCAAAATGTGCAGTAAGCTTTCAGGTTACACTATATCCAGTTTATATCCAATTTAGAACAGCTGATATTATGTATAATATACTACTTTATTTTTAATTTTAATAGTTAAGCATGCCACAATTTTATTCAATTTGTTTTTATATAAAACAAATAAATCAATCAATTAATATAGCCCAATAAGAATACAATGGGCCAGTGAGACGGAGTCCCACGGTGGGAGGGGATAATCCTTTCTTCGTGCGTCTCTAGGGATAGTCAATTGGACGTATAATTTTGGAGAAATAGTGTTGAGTGGTAAATGGCTTTTGTATATAGATGAAAGCTCTATAACCTTCTAAATAATGTAAACATCATTGTTTACATTCCAACAGCTGTTAAAATTGTATAAAGAACATTGTTTACATTCCAGCAGCTGTTAAAATTGTAAAAAGATCATTGTTTACATTCCAGCTGCTGTTAAAATTGTATAAAGATCATTATTTACATTCCAACACCTGTTAAAATTGTATAAAGATCATTATTTACATTTCAACAGCTGTTAAAATTGTATAAAGACCATTTTTAACACGAAGAAAGGATTTTCCTCTCCCACCTTAGGACTCCGTCTCACTGGCCCATGGTATTCTTATTGAGCTATATTAATTGATTGATTTATTTGTTCAAGAGATGTTAAATAAAAACAAAATTGAATAAAATTGTGGCAGGCTTAACTATTAAAATTAAAACATTTCAATAACTTTCCGATTGATTTAAAGCTCTCTTTCCATGTTATTCTTATGAAAAAAAACGAACTTTAAGAGCCGCCCTTCAGGGTGAAAATATTGAACAATGAAAACATTATTGCACAATTGATCCACTCTCATTCGTTAAAATTGATCCAATCGAAGCCGAGATTCGTCAATTGGAGACTACCGTTCAAGAAGCACTATCAGTCGTTGCAAGCACCTAGTATGCAAATAATTCCCAATCACAAAGTCATCGCTGAACATCTCAAAGTATTTTTCTTTGTCTTAAACATCGTGATTTATTTATTTATTGTTATATAAACATGCAAGCTGCCAGGAGAATGGTACGTTAGCAACAAATGGCTTCGCCTATTATATGTAAGGATTTAGTTTACGAGTTCATCTCACTTAGCACCAATAAGAAACACGAGCAGTAATATTGACGCAGTTGCAGTTTTGTGCTGACGTTCATAGTCATATAACTAATGACTGCACACTAATGACCTTGAGGTGTAGGAATCCCAGTGGTATGACCAGCAAGGGCTTTATGGAAACTATGGAAAGTTACAAACCATTAATAACACGAAGTAATGGTTGGTTATTGCAATCATTTAACGATTTCTTATCTGAAGCAGCGTCCGGACAAAATTTTTTTGGCTCCAAGGAGTTTTAATTTTGTTTGGGGTTTTCGACCAAGAAATCAATTGGCACCGGTCTCAATCGTGAGAAAATTCTGATTGTCCCTTGAGAAAATTGTGAGTCGATAGACGTCCCGTGTTATCGACTTCTAGCAGAAAAAACACTATGGAACCATTATCGACTTCTAGCAGAAAAAACATCCATCACAGTTAATGTGATAAGAGGACAACCCACACCCACATCAATAAACAATATCTGATTTAAAGTATTTTCAGGTTTGTATTATTTTTGTGCTGGTTTTACTAATTCGTTTTATTTTTGTATGAATTTACCTTGTCAATCACTGTTAATGTGAAGTATTTGCAAGTGTCATTTTCTTGTGTGTTGCTATATTTACTTTGCAGTATAAGATCATTTATTTTTCATTTGGCAGAGTAAGGTCAACCCTTATAAAAGAATCGTAGTTTGCCTGAACTATATATTAAATGACAAGAAATTAAACGCGGAAGACGATATTTTATTAACAACCTTCAAGGTAGAGCAACAACAAACGATCCTCAGGTTCCTTTAGGACATATGGATGCTACTTCTTCAGTTGAGTACTTTACTCAACTGAGCAAAGATCGGTCTTCCGGCACTAAATTTTTAAATGTTAATTTTTTTTATTTACTTTTAAGATACCAATCGTCAAAATAAAAGTTAATATGGATTTCGAATGAGGGAGATGAGTGAAATGTGCTTATGTAGTCTTTGTTACAAACTAAGGCCGATTATTCCGTACCTAGTGTCATTAATTAATAGCCCAATGTCAAATGAACAGCCGGTGGTTATCAGCTGATCTTTTCAACAATTGTTATGACTTTTATTGAAATCGAACTGAGAACATTTAGCTTATAAAGATAACTTATATAATGAAGCATTCTGTTATGAAGATTTCAATTTTTTTAAGAACGCACTCTTTTATTTATTACTATTTATTACTCATTAGTAAGACGCCGATCGTCAAGACTGAACAAGTGTAGTCATTGTTACTAACTAAAGATTGCCGGCGAGTTATGTATTGTTGTAGCAGTGATAGGCAGGATTCAGAATGTTCACATACATTAACTAAAATAAATATTTTACCGATTTTTAATACAATATTACTTTGTAACATGACAATTTTTGTTTTACATCACCTGGCTTTGGCAAGACTTTACATCAGAAAGTCAATTCATTTGAAAATAGTACTTTAGAAAAACGTGAAATTCGTTATAATGAAAATGTTTCACTCTTACATTTGCATACAATTGAAGTAATTTAACTTATGTAAAGAGGGTTTATAACACGCTGACGTCATCATAACAGCAATGACTAAGATATATTTACTTCAGTGATCAAACTCATATCATTTTTCTCGTTGGTAACATCAGTCTTTACAGTAATAATGTTTCTTATTTATTTATTAAGGGGCCGTGGTTTAGAGGTTTTGTCTGTATAAGTTTAAAAATATAATTCCTAGTACATATTTGTGTCATTATTAAAAACACCGTTTTAAAAGATTAATTATTCTTACAGATAGAATTGTTTATATTTTTATACCGGGTGTTCATACAACCCCCTCCAAGACTTCAGGATGTGATTATTTACATAAAAACTAAGAAAACGGTTCCTATAAACATATGTCCTAAAACACTTAGTTTTCGTCCGTCTGTCTGTCATAATGTGTTTTTACGTAATTTATCATATCTTAATAACCTTTAAGATGCTATCTTCCGACCTGGTAGGCCCTACATGTAAGAAGAATAACAAGACCTAATTCATCGTAGAGTGTCAAGTTCCTAGTTTGTACTATTAAAAAATGGTGGCTATTTTTAGTTTTGAAAGCTTAATGTCTTAAAAAGTATGAATTTTTTTACAAAAATACAAAATTCCTAAAATTTTAAAACTTTTATTTCCTAAAATATGGTATAAAGATTGTTAATATCGGATAATTATTAATTGTAATTCTTGTGATACACTACAAGCTAATGCTGTGGCAATGTTGTCCAATTAGCATGTACTACATTACAAAAATTATAACATATCACTTATAAAAGGTTTATATGTTGTGTAGGGAAGAGAAATGAGTGCCAGACTGGTCAGTTAGCTGAAAATCAAACCAACACTACGTGGTTCGGATTCCACGTAAAGCTGTAGGTACCATAGTTGCCCTGACTATTGGGATATTAATAAATAGTTCTTTCTGAGCTAAGTCGAACTCAGATAGTAACAATGACTACACTCGTTCATATACACTCAGCACAATCATTCGAAATCCATATTCGCCCATATCTTGACGATCGGCTCTTAAGAATAAATAAATAATGATAAGTTTTTAAATAAAATTACGTATTTAAAAGTACCAATTTAAAATAAATGGTTCCAATGAATTTGCACAAACTTTCCCACATATTAAACACTAAAAAATTAATACTTTAAAACTAATAATTTTGATTCTCAAATATGTTTTGTTAGCCATATCTCAAAAAATATTTAAGTTAGAGACAATCCCCACCCGCCCGCCTTACACGTACAGTGGCATTGACCCACCCGCCCACCCTTACACGTACAGTGGTATTAACCCACCCGCCCGCCCATAGACGTACAGTGGTATTGACCCACCCACCCACCCATACACGTACAGTGGCATTGACCCACCCGCCTGCCCATACACGTACAGTGGCATTCACCAGCCCGCCCATGGACGTACAGTGGTATTGACCCACCAGCCCGCCCATAGACGTACAGTGGTATTGACCCACCAGCCCGCCCATAGACGTACAGTGGTATTGACCCACCAGCCCGCCCATAGACGTACAGTGCTATTTTTACTATCTCTATTTTTACTGAAATACACTATATTGTAATTCACATCTTTCCTAAAAATTAAATTAAAATTGTTAAAGTAATTTTTGCGAAAATTCCATTTTTGTATGTTTTTTCCATAAAAATAAAACACTAAAATTTTAAAAAAGTGAAAAAATGGCCCGGAGATATTGGCTAAATACACATATATACCAAATTTCATAAAAATTTATCAATCCGTTTGGCCTCCAGCGAACTGCACATTCACACAGACAGACACATACGGACAGATACCAAAATTGTTTCGAAAAAACACTTTTTTGAGTTCAGAGGACCCTAAAATAGTTTTTTAGACCAAATTGTAAACAATTTTAAAACACTAACATATTTTAAAAGGACATTTTAAAATAGTTAAATCAATCAGTTTAACGGTATGTTTATATTTATAGGTTTAAGTGTATATAGAACATAGGTAACTATTCATTTTGGTACAATATAGATTGACATTTGGTCACAAGAACAGAATCTTAATGCTTCTACATCAACACAAAATGTGCACAAACTGAATGTTTCTAGTCTTAGGGCGTAAAATAACTTGTTTCATAAGATGATAAAATATTTACAAGAAAAAACTTCTTATGGTGGGGAAGTTCACACCACAGTAGAAACTCCAACCAAGGTGTACATTTGTGATACGTTGGGATGTCTTCCTTTGTTCGGAGGCATTTTTATAGTTTTTTTAAAACTAAATAGGTAAGGTGATCTAGTGAAATTAACTCAAAACCAGGTCAAGAGAGTTGATCAAATATCACATAACAGAAAAAACGCCATCAATCCAAAGTGGCCTTCGTCAGACGGTTCCATATTCACAGTTTCCTTGTATCCTGTTTCAGGGATTTCATACTCTTAAACAGCTCAATAAAGCGTTATGTCCATCCATTTAATTAACAGTTAAATGTACGCGGATGCACATATATTAACAGTAAAATGTACGCGGATGCACATATATTAACAGTAAAATGTACGCGGATGCACATATATTAACAGTAAAATGTACGCGGATGCACATATATTAACAGTAAAATGTACGCGGATGCACATATATTAACAGTAAAATGTACGCGGATGCACATATATTAACAGTAAAATGTACGCGGATGCACATATATTAACAGTAAAATGTACGCGGATGCACATATATTAACAGTAAAATGTACGCGGATGCACATATATTCTGTTGAACGTAGTTACTTCCTGACACTGATTGTCTCATTCACAACCCGACTCAAATTTGTCGGAATTTTCCAAAGAACTAAAAACCTATAATTTTTTTAATATTCAGGTTATGGTATGTAAAATCAATATTGCCCTTTTTGAATAGCACTTTTTGAAGCAGAAGGCTAATTTATAAGGAAGTATTCTAGCAGGTCTTTTGACGATCATGCTAAAGCCTACGTGCATCATATTTACTGCACACCGTGTCTGCTCCACAGACCGCGTGATCAGATTTGATCACAAGTAATGGACTCATATAAGGCTCCACGAATCACTTTTTCTGCACGTTTTAAGCCTATAACCCTACACTGCCGTGTTGCCTGGTCTGTGGATAAGTGTCAGGGTTGTTGGTTTAAAGTTTGACCACACTTTTCCCCCACCACCTTCTGACTTGTCAGCTATTACCACTTGTTTCGTGCTGTTTTCATGTTTTCACTTGGATTTGTAAGTTGAAGTTTTAGTTATTAAAAAAATCGATAAAACTTACTTTAGAATCGATAATAGAGCGTTCCAAAAGTGCCAAACTTCAGAAAATAATTATATAGGTGAAAAGAAATAGAAAATCAAAATTCCTTTTATTTTTAGAAAACGCTTCGTTTACCACATATCCGCCATTCATTTTTTCACTAAAGAATTTGTATCTCCAAGTTAGCTTAACCGATCTTTATGAAAATCACTATGATTGTTAAAATAATATAACTATTACAGAAAAAATGTCAACTTGATCCAATTTGAAATTTCAAAATGGTGCCTTTATAAATTTGTAAATTACAGGAAAACGGCAAAAGTACAAAAGAAAATTAAAAAAAAACTCCATTTTTAGAAAATGTTATTACCAATCTATCAGTATCAAAAAATTTAGAATCGGACAAAAAATTACAGAGACACATTGACATTTGTGTTGAGAGGCAGCAAAAACGCTAAAAACAAATGGCTTTTAATAAACCTGTCTAAGAAACATGTTCTCATTAAATTCCTTTTTTTGCCGTTTTCCTGAATCCATTTAAATATTTTGAATGCCACCATTTTTAAATTTCAAATAGGATCAAGTTGATATTTTTCCTGTAATAGGTCTCTATTATTTTAACATTCATATTGAGTTTCATAAAAATCGGTTCAAGGGAACTCATAGATAAAAATTATTTTGCGAAAAGTTCAAAATGGTGAATATCTGTTAAACTAAGTGTTTTGGGGAAAAAATTTAAACTTAATTTTCTTCTTATTTTGACTTATATAACCATTTACCGAAGTTTAGCACTTTACTTTTGGGACATCCTGTATATTTAGATAACTACGACAGCTATGGTAGTGATGTAGATGATGAATTTGTTCCGGATAGTGAATCATAGTAGGGAAAAGATGGGTGAAATGCCGCCAAAAAACAGGATTTCTGCGCCACTTTGACCTTTGGACCCACTTTCCTGGCCTCTGATTGGTCGAGAGCGGTCACGTGACTTTTCCAAGATGGCGGCGCCCATTTCCCGCCAAATCTCCTAACCTCACTTTTCCTAACCTCAAATTCCCCGCCAAATTTCCTAACCTCAAATTCCCCCCCCCCCAAATTACCCCATTTCCCTCACATCCCATT
>JAQJVL010000131.1:1630874-1717330 GCA_035578905.1 Stictocephala bisonia | reverse complement strand
AAACAACACCTCTAAAATACCATGAAACTTTATGTTCAGGTGATAATTGTAATTGCGTAAGTATAGAAAAAGTAGACAATTTCAAATACCTTGGTATTTATTTGGACGAAGAGCTTTCATGGAAAAAACATATTAATTTTTTACATGGCAAATTAAAATCAGGCATTAGGAAATTTTATTTTCTGAAAAACTTTTGTGATGAAAAATTAATGAGATCCTTATATTATGCACTAATTCAATCTAGACTGCAGTATGCAATCCAGTGCTGGGGCGGAACGTTCAAATATCACATAGATAAATTACGTACTTTGCAAAATCACTTTATCAGAATCATATTAAATAAAGCTAAAAGGGAAAGTTCATTTCCTCTTTTTTGCCATCTTAAAATCCAGCCAGTTCAACACCTTTTCGTGTTTAAAGTACTTAGATTGTTTTACATCAGAAGTGGAAACCAAGGAGTTTTTAAATTAGTCTATAGTACTAGAGGTAACGTCCAAAAAATCTTTCAAACACCCAAAGTCAATAGGTCATCTTTTAGACACTCCTTCATGTATCTGGGCCCTAAGTATTTTAACCAGTTACCTTTAGAAATCAAATTGTGCACATCTTTTAAACATTTTAGTTTTTTGTTAAAGAACTGGTTACATTCCAATGAAAGTTTACAATTTCTGAATAATGTTTTAATGTAAAATAGTATTTACTACTATAATTGTCTGTTTATATATATATATATATATATATATATATATATATATATATATATATATTCATTTATTAACGCTAAAATTTCTTGTTAAAATTATTAAAATGAGGTCTCTCAAGAGAGTATATCTTTCTTTTTGTCTTGTTTAATTTTGTTTTATTTATTTGTATATAGTTTTGTGTAAATAACTAATAGTATTAAGCAGACGACACAGAGGAGGAAGCATTTACAGTGATTGGACTGGACTCTTGTTTAAACTTTAATCTTTATTTCAGTTGCTCTGCCACACTACTGGAAAAAGTGGCAGAGTAAATTCCGAGCTGTTTTGTAACTTTAGTTTGTAATCTGTTTTTAGATGTAGAATAAATCATCATTATTTTCATTATTTTCAAATTACTATCCAGCGAAAGTAACCCATGCGTTTAGTGATATAACTTGCTTTCATAACAACAGCTGACTTCGAGTCTATCAATCCACATTTTTTTCAGGGAGAATAAGACAGATATGTATCATTATCACGTCGATGAAGACCAGTCTCGGGTAGAAAGTACAAAGGCCTTGACACAAGGCCACTGCCATATCTTTAACATTTACATCAGGTGTGTGATAGACTTCCACAAAAATAAATAACGATAGACATTCGTCCCAAAGAGGTTGCCTGATGTAAATGAGTTTCAATGTCACTTTGACGGACCGGGGGTGAAGGTTGAGGCTGCCGGGGGACCTTCAGGAGGATGGATGGCGCAATGACGCAGCTGTTTACAGATTACCTCTCGGAAGATCCAGTGGCTGGGCGCGACTTGGATTGTTGTTGTGAAACAATGAAGGAGGTCTACTCGACCATATGACAAGAATAAACAATTAGTTTGTGGTTTTACGTTCACTGAATTTCTGTTTCAGCTGAATTTATCAATATTTACTCCTATTAATTGATGTAGAACAGCGTCCGTGTGAACAACTGTGTGGTCGTATTGTTATGTTGACATTTGTCACTATATTTACCGTGAGATTTGTTCAACTCAACCAATAGGCTTAGTAACGCTTATCCATTTCACTTATTTTACAATAAGTAGGCATAGCCATCTGAAATTATGTTAAGTTTGCATACGTAAGATATTAGTCAACAATCTTATTATTCATATTGAAGATTTAAAATGCCCAAAATAATTAATACAAACTTAATTATTTCTCAAACAAAGAGGTATGATGGGTTCACCCATCCTTCATACACAGGACATCATTGATGATCCCAATATACTAAACATTCTTAATGTAGTCATTTTTTATCCTTGACTACATTAAGAAGGATGGGTCCTTGATGGCAAAAGTTAACTTTTTGATTTATTAGCTAATGATTACTATAATAACTGATTATTGCAATAGTAGCCAATAATAATAGTTCTTGATACAACAACCATTGATTTGTAATAAGACATTGATTCAGCAACCATTGACTGTAATAAGATAGTGATACATGAACCATTGGTTGTAATAAAATAGTGATACATCAGCCGTAGGTTATAATAAGACCTTGATTCAGCAAGCATTGGCTGTAATAAGATAGTGATACATCAACCATGGTTGTAATAAAATAGTGATACATCAGCCGTAGGTTATAATAAGACCTTGATTCAGCAAGCATTGGCTGTAATAAGATAGTGATACATCAACCATGGTTGTAATGAGCTCTTGATACAGCAACCATTGGTTGTAATAAGATAGTGATACATCAGCCGTAGGTTATAATAAGACCTTGATTCAGCAAGCATTGGCTGTAATAAGATAGTGATACATGAACCATTGGTTGTAATAAAATAGTGATACATCAGCCGTAGGTTATAATAAGACCTTGATTCAGCAAGCATTGGCTGTAATAAGATAGTGATACATCAACCATGGTTGTAATGAGCTCTTGATACAGCAACCATTGGTTGTAATAAGATAGTGATACATGAACCATTGGTTGTAATAAAATAGTGATACATCAGCCGTAGGTTATAATAAGACCTTGATTCAGCAAGCATTGGCTGTAATAAGATAGTGATACATGAACCATTGGTTGTAATAAAATAGTGATACATCAGCCGTAGGTTATAATAAGACCTTGATTCAGCAACCATTGACTGTAATAAGATAGTGATACATGAACCATTGGTTGTAATAAAATAGTGATACATCAGCCGTAGGTTATAATAAGACCTTGATTCAGCAACCATTGACTGTAATAAGATAGTGATACATGAACCATTGGTTGTAATAAAATAGTGATACATCAGCCGTAGGTTATAATAAGACCTTGATTCAGCAACCATTGGCTGTAATAAGATAGTGATACATGAACCATTGGTTGTAATAAAATAGTGATACATCAGCCGTAGGTTATAATAAGACCTTGATTCAGCAACCATTGACTGTAATAAGATAGTGATACATGAACCATTGGTTGTAATAAAATAGTGATACATCAGCCGTAGGTTATAATAAGACCTTGATTCAGCAACCATTGACTGTAATAAGATAGTGATACATGAACCATTGGTTGTAATAAAATAGTGATACATCAGCCGTAGGTTATAATAAGACCTTGATTCAGCAACCATTGACTGTAATAAGATAGTGATACATGAACCATTGGTTGTAATAAAATAGTGATACATCAGCCGTAGGTTATAATAAGACCTTGATTCAGCAAGCATTGGCTGTAATAAGATAGTGATACATCAACCATGGTTGTAATGAGCTCTTGATTCAGCAACCATTGACTGTAATAAGATAGTGATACATGAACCATTGGTTGTAATAAAATAGTGATACATCAGCCGTAGGTTATAATAAGACCTTGATTCAGCAACCATTGACTGTAATAAGATAGTGATACATGAACCATTGGTTGTAATAAAATAGTGATACATCAGCCGTAGGTTATAATAAGACCTTGATTCAGCAACCATTGACTGTAATAAGATAGTGATACATGAACCATTGGTTGTAATAAAATAGTGATACATCAGCCGTAGGTTATAATAAGACCTTGATTCAGCAAGCATTGGCTGTAATAAGATAGTGATACATGAACCATTGGTTGTAATAAAATAGTGATACATCAGCCGTAGGTTATAATAAGACCTTGATTCAGCAAGCATTGGCTGTAATAAGATAGTGATACATCAACCATGGTTGTAATGAGCTCTTGATACAGCAACCATTGGTTGTAATAAGATAGTGATACATGAACCATTGGTTGTAATAAAATAGTGATACATCAGCCGTAGGTTATAATAAGACCTTGATTCAGCAAGCATTGGCTGTAATAAGATAGTGATACATCAACCATGGTTGTAATGAGCTCTTGATACAGCAACCATTGGTTGTATTAAGACCTTGATTCAGCAACCATTGACTGTAATAAGATAGTGATACATGAACCATTGGTTGTAATAAAATAGTGATACATCAGCCGTAGGTTATAATAAGACCTTGATTCAGCAAGCATTGGCTGTAATAAGATAGTGATACATCAACCATGGTTGTAATGAGCTCTTGATACAGCAACCATTGGTTGTAATAAGATAGTGATACATGAACCATTGGTTGTAATAAAATAGTGATACATCAGCCGTAGGTTATAATAAGACCTTGATTCAGCAAGCATTGGCTGTAATAAGATAGTGATACATCAACCATGGTTGTAATGAGCTCTTGATACAGCAACCATTGGTTGTATTAAGACCTTGATTCAGCAACCATTGACTGTAATAAGATAGTGATACATGAACCATTGGTTGTAATAAAATAGTGATACATCAGCCGTAGGTTATAATAAGACCTTGATTCAGCAAGCATTGGCTGTAATAAGATAGTGATACATCAACCATGGTTGTAATGAGCTCTTGATACAGCAACCATTGGTTGTATTAAGACCTTGATTCAGCAACCATTGACTGTAATAAGATAGTGATACATGAACCATTGGTTGTAATAAAATAGTGATACATCAGCCGTAGGTTATAATAAGACCTTGATTCAGCAAGCATTGGCTGTAATAAGATAGTGATACATCAACCATGGTTGTAATGAGCTCTTGATACAGCAACCATTGGTTGTAATAAGATAGTGATACATGAACCATTGGTTGTAATAAAATAGTGATACATCAGCCGTAGGTTATAATAAGACCTTGATTCAGCAAGCATTGGCTGTAATAAGATAGTGATACATCAACCATGGTTGTAATGAGCTCTTGATACAGCAACCATTGGTTGTATTAAGACCTTGATTCAGCAACCATTGACTGTAATAAGATAGTGATACATGAACCATTGGTTGTAATAAAATAGTGATACATCAGCCGTAGGTTATAATAAGACCTTGATTCAGCAAGCATTGGCTGTAATAAGATAGTGATACATCAACCATGGTTGTAATGAGCTCTTGATACAGCAACCATTGGTTGTATTAAGACCTTGATTCAGCAACCATTGACTGTAATAAGATAGTGATACATGAACCATTGGTTGTAATAAAATAGTGATACATCAGCCGTAGGTTATAATAAGACCTTGATTCAGCAAGCATTGGCTGTAATAAGATAGTGATACATCAACCATGGTTGTAATGAGCTCTTGATACAGCAACCATTGGTTGTATTAAGACCTTGATTCAGCAACCATTGACTGTAATAAGATAGTGATACATGAACCATTGGTTGTAATAAAATAGTGATACATCAGCCGTAGGTTATAATAAGACCTTGATTCAGCAAGCATTGGCTGTAATAAGATAGTGATACATCAACCATGGTTGTAATGAGCTCTTGATACAGCAACCATTGGTTGTATTAAGACCTTGATTCAGCAAGCATTGGCTGTAATAAGATAGTGATACATGAACCATTGGTTGTAATAAAATAGTGATACATCAGCCGTAGGTTATAATAAGACCTTGATTCAGCAAGCATTGGCTGTAATAAGATAGTGATACATCAACCATGGTTGTAATGAGCTCTTGATACAGCAACCATTGGTTGTAATAAGATAGTGATACATGAACCATTGGTTGTAATAAAATAGTGATACATCAGCCGTAGGTTATAATAAGACCTTGATTCAGCAAGCATTGGCTGTAATAAGATAGTGATACATCAACCATGGTTGTAATGAGCTCTTGATACAGCAACCATTGGTTGTATTAAGACCTTGATTCAGCAACCATTTTCTGTAATACGATCTTGATACAATAACCATAGGCTGTAATAAGATCTTGATACAGCAACTATCGGTTGTAATAAGATCTTGATTCAGCAACCATTGGTTGTAATAAGATAGTGATCATTACAATAAAATAGGTTGTATAAAATCTTAATACAGTAATCATTGGTTGTAATAAGATCTTGATACAGTAATAGTTGGTCTTAATAAAATATTGATGCAGTAACCATTAATTGTAATAGGATCTTGAAACAATAATCATGGTTTATAATAAGTTTTTGATACAATCACCGTTAGTTTTAAGAAAAAACATGCCTATCGAAATACTAATCGAATGCCATGGCCAATGTAACGATGCAACTTCGTTTTATGCAATCTCGTTTGCTGATCATTCCTCGTCAAACCGGTTTGTGCAGGTCTCAAGATATTCTGTGACCGGCGGAGTAATGATCAAGCGAAGGGTGGTGAATCTTTTTACTCTTCTTAATTTTTACTTGACCAATCAAAATTGTGTTCACTACAGTTCCGTGTTTGTGCAATAATATATAGCAATCTCAAGCCATCACAACTTGGACCAACCACATATAGTATTGTGTTGTCCTATTGTCTGTGTGATATATAAGGGTGTCCAGCTTCGACTGTCGCATATTTTAGAGGATTGTTTGTCATGTCAATACAAGCAAATAATGTCATATAACACGTGTCCTTGCTCGATTCGTTTTCTGTCTCTGTTTCCGTATGTGATTTTTACAAAAATATAATATCTCAAGAGATGTCCAAAGAGTACCCAAATGACAATGCTTTCAGTCACACAAAAATAAGTTTGCTCTGTTATTTACGTCATATTTCTTAAGCTGGCGTGCCGTTGAATTTGGCGTAGTGTGGTTTATAAATGTCATGTCTTAATATTTTGTTGTAAAATTATAATTTTCCTATATTTGACTTTGAAATCTTTAGTTGCCATTTTGAAACTGATACTTTTATACATTTGGCCTTTTTACATAAAATGTGTCTTTGTAAGATCAACTTTCATAATAAAATGTCATATTCTATGACAAACTGTTTAACACACAAACAGGAAACGAATCGAGAAAGGACATGTGTTATATGACATTATTTCCTTGAATTGAGCTGAAAAAAATGCTCTAAAATATGCGACAGTCGAAGCTCGACTACCTGTATATAAGGAGACCATAGTGGAAGCCCCTTCGTTGTCTGTCCTTCAACAGAATGTTGTTTCAACAGAAACAATCCTAGAAAATAACGCATTAAGTGAAAATGACTAACGCAGAACGAACCCTACAATTAATTAACACACCCACGTTGTGTAACTAACTGTGTTGTTTGTACTCGTATTAACTCCCTCACGTATCAGCCATAACTCCTCACGAACAAGTTTATGAGTGTTGTAAAAACTCGAATCACATTATTTACGATTCCTCCACCAGAAGGAAGACCATACGACTTCTATAACTAGTTGATTGTCTATTCTAACATTAATAGTTGCAACTAGATAATATTCTATATATATTTTGTTTTTATTTGGTTTGTTTTTTGTATACTACATTTATTTTGTTTGAAATAAATAGCAATTTACTAATTTGACAAAAAATGTGTTGACACAAACAAACCTGCCAGAGGTTTGTGTAGAGCCTAAATCGTGTTGTTAGGAAAATTCCTAACTGAATAGCCCAAAGAACTTGTATCGTTCCCAAAATGGCAGACGTCCCTAAAATGTTCTTAATAGCGTATATTCAATCCTGTAATCTTCTTAGTAAAACAATTAAAGGAAAACTAATTAAAGGATTCACTCAGACAATCTTCGTCCATAGTAAGCTACATAATAGAACAATATTAGTTTTAATTCAATGAATTTTAAAACCTCGATTTTCAACATTGAAGAGGGAAGCCTAAACATTGGATACTGACCTTTATTGAATCAAGGGTAATTCAATTTTGCGCTTATTTCATATATTCTTCATAACTCCTTGTGAACAGCCAACATTTGTACAGTAATTAAATAATAGTTTTTTAATCAAATTTACGGTAATTGTTCCAGCTCTATATTTCTTTCAAGAACCAAATTAAAACGAAAATTAACTATCATGTGGTTTATAACTCATCTAATATATGTAAATTGAGGCCTTTTTTAAACAGCGGAACGTAAACCCAACTGAATTTACTCAAAAATCACATACATTCCCATATAATAAAAGACATATTAATACCAATCGTAGTACAACTGTCATGCCTTAGAAAAGAAAATAAAGGACGAGTAAAGAACAGTGTATCGACCTTGACCGGCTTCTAGCCATTGTTGTACATCTTCAATTCCTTTGTACATAAACTGTAAATGAAAACGTTTTACGATTATCGTAAATACACTTTTTCATACGTTTGTATTTGAAATGTTCTCTGTTTCGAGATTCTTTCTCTTTGTTTTAAGATGTTTTTATGATTATTTTAAGTATAATCAAAATATTTTATTACTTTATTACTTTTCTATTATAAACTAAAAAAATACACTTTTCCGAATCGTCAACAAGTTAATGGCCATTAGAAATTTTATAAGTAATTTATAGTATTGTATGAAATTATCTTTAGTCTACACAACTTGTGTTACAATATTAAATATTCTCAATGGGAAGTGGTAAGTACATTGTTAATAACAAAAACTTGAAGTAGGACTAAAGTTGATTGATGAATGTCTGAATGTGAAAAGAGAATATGTAGACGAGTATCTTGTTTAATCTTATACGTCTATTTTTTATAATAATAAGCAAAATTATCGAATTGTAATCTACTATTGTATTCTCTACACTCATTAAAGAATGTGGTGGGGAAAATATGAACATCTGTTGTAAATTGGTTCACGAAATCGTTTGTTTTTAACATTGTACAATAATATAAATAAATATATCTATAGATAGTTTATATGGAAACTTTAACGAAACTGGAAGTTATGGAGCACATGCTGACATAATCAAATTTTATTAATACAAAAACACTAAGGTTTTGTTTATCAAATATTAATTTCAAAATGTGCACGATACGTTGTCCAATCACGATAAACGATGCGTATTTTTTTGGGGTGTTTTTTTTAATTCTGTAAATACAGATCTTTATACATCAAACAGTGATCCCACATTTAGAACCTATACAGTTTTGTATGCATACAAAGTACATTTTATAGAAAAATTATAGTTTTCCTCATTAGTATTTATTTTGCGTATATTTTCTAGCTTTTTGTAAATTGTGGGTGGAAGAAATTAGATTTGTTTTGGTATCAAAGAAAATTAGATTAATATTTAAATGCCTTACAAGCTTTGTCTAAACCAACTATTCAACATGAACAATTTGTTTGTAGGCAGTTATAATCTTTTACAAGAAATGTAAACATTAACTACTGATATGTCTAAATTGAATTTAAAAAGTAATAAAATATTAATATGATAACAATAATAACAGAATATGTAGAATATATATAGTGTTGCCGGATTGTGAGGAGACTTTAATGCTAACGAATTCTTAGTTAACTGGCCAGATTGATATGTTTTAGTATTTGATTTGAATATTGATGATTTAGCATAGTATTGGTTAGTATTTGTTTTATTATGGTTTAGAATAGATAGTAAATTTAATATACTTGCCAACCTGCTCAGATAACATGACAATGTTCTTTCTATCAACAATTTAATTCTTAACAATCTGCTCCGATGAACGAGAATTAATAATTTTTTGTACGAATATTGTTTTGTCTTCAATGTCAATGTTCTACTGAGTAAACGAATAATTATTGTTATAACCTGTCATATGTATAAACAGCTGACTAATTTAGACTTGTTTAGTTTGTCATATTAACGACAGAGTGCATTCCATACATGTTTTCTTGAAAAATATATTCGAAAAAATCTCTTTTGATGAAACAAAATTAGAAACTAGCACGTCCTTTTTCACATTTAGACAAATATCTTAAATGTTTATACTAAAGATATAGTCTGACTTTCCTTATCACTAACCTTATCACCAAACTTGAATTCTATCACAGTCTTAACTTATACGCCAAACTGAACATGCCAATAAAGATAAAGGTACAAATAACGCTGTACTCGTAACGGTGGGTAGGAGAGACGTTACTACTGTTTAAGTACCATTATCCTATCTTTCCAGGACCCATAAAAACCCATAATAGGCATAATTAAATCCTCAGACTAAAGGAGTTTACAAGGTTATAGAGCACAGAACAGTCGGACTGATGAAATTTCGACCAATATCATACAGTACTTTTAGAATGGTGTATATAATTAGGAAACATCCCTGCACACTTCACGTGCCAACCCCTTGGTCCGTACATCTTGACTTCAAATATTAGTAGGTATAATATATCAAATATTTACATTTATTTACAGTAGATCATTCACTGGCTACGTATTACTGATATTAATCCCCAATGTTATTTCTTAGCCTATACAAACTTACTCTTTATAATAACTAGCTGGACCCGCCCGCTTAGCCGGTCATAATATTGAGTTTGATTATACTGTATAATCAAAATGTGCAGTAAGCTTTCAGTTTACACTATATCCAGTTTATATCCAATTTAGAACAGCTAATATTATGTATAATATACTACTTTATTTTTAATTTTAATTGTTAAGCATGCCACAATTTTATTCAATTTGTTTTTATATAAAAAAAATAAATCAATCAATTAATATAGCCCAATAACAATACAATGGGCCAGTGAGACAGAGTCCCAAGGTGGGAGGGGATAATCCTTTCTTCGTGCGCCTCTAGGGATAGTCAATTGGACGTATAATTTTGGAGAAATAGTGTTGAGTGGTAAATGGCTTTTGTATATACAGTAGATGAAAGCTCTATAACCTTCTAAATAATGTAAACATCATTGTTTACATTCCAACAGCTGTTAAAATTGTATAAAGAACATTGTTTACATTCCAGCAGCTGTTAAAATTGTATAAATATCATTGTTTACATTCCAGCTGCTGTTAAAATTGTATAAAGATCATTATTTACATTCCAACACCTGTTAAAATTGTATAAAGATCATTATTTACATTTCAACAGCTGTTAAAATTGTATAAAGACCATTTTTAACACGAAGAAAGGATTTTCCTCTCCCACCTTAGGACTCCGTCTCACTGGCCCATGGTATTCTTATTGAGCTATATTAATTGATTGATTTATTTGTTCAAGATATGTTAAATAAAAACAAAATTGAATAAAATTGTGGCAGGCTTAACTATTAAAATTAAAACATTTCAATAACTTTCCGATTAATTTAAAGCTCTCTTTCCATGTTATTCTTATGAAAAAACGAACTTTAAGAGCCGCCCTTCAGGGTGAAAATATTGAACAATGAAAACATTATTGCACAATTGATCCACTCTCATTCGTTAAAATTGATCCAATCGAAGCCGAGATTCGTCAAGCACTATCAGTCGTTGCAAGCACCTAGTATGCCAATAATTCCCAATCACAAAGTCATCGCTGAACATCTCAAAGTATTTTTCTTTGTCTTAAACATCGTGATTTATTTATTTATTGTTATATAAACATGCAAGCTGCCAGGAGAATGGTACGTTAGCAACAAATGGCTTCGCCTATTATATGTAAGGATTTAGTTTTAGAGTTCATCTCACTTAGCACCAATAAGAAACACGGGCAGTAATATTGACGCGGTTGCAGTTTTGTGCTGACGTTCATAGTCATATCACTAATGACTGCACACTAATGACCTTGAGGTGTAGGAATCCCAGTGGTATGACCAGCAAGGGCTTTATGGAAACTATGGAAAGTTACAAACCATTAATAACACGAAGTAATGGTTGGTTATTGCAATCATTTAACGATTTCTTATCTGAAGCAGCGTCCGGACGAATTTTTTTTTGGCTCCAAGGTATTTTAATTTTGTTTGGGGTTTTCGACCACGAGAAATCAATTGGCACCGGTCTCAATCGTGAGAAAATTCTGATTGTCCCTTGAGAAAATTGTGAGTCGATAGACGTCCCGTGTTATCGACTTCTAACAGAAAAAAACACAATGGAACCATTATCGACTTCTAGCAGAAAAAATATCCATCACAGTTAATGTGATAAGAGGACAACCCACACCCACATCAATAAACAATGTCTGATTTAAAGTATTTTCAGGTTTTCATTATTTTTGTGTGGGTTTTCCTAATTCGTTTTATTTTTGTATGAATTTACCTTGTCAATCATTGTTAATGTGAAGTATTTGCAAGAGTGTCATTTTCTTGTGTGTTGCTATATTTACTTTGCAGTATAAGGTCATTTATTTTTCATTTGGCAGAGTAAGGTCAACCCTTATAAAAGAATCGTAGTTTGCCTGAACTATATATTAAATGACAAGAAATGAAACGCGGAAGACGATATTTTATTAACAACCTTCAAGGTAGAGCAACAACAAACGATCCTCAGGTTCCTTTAGGACATATGGATGCTACTTCTTCAGTTGAGTACTTTACTCAACTGAGCAAAGATCGGTCTTCCGGCACTAAATTTTTAAATGTTAATTTTTTTTATTTACTTTTAAGATACCAATCGTCAAAATAAAAGTTAATATGGATTTCGAATGAGGGAGATGAGTGAAATGTGCTTATGTAGTCTTTGTTACAAACTAAGGCCGATTATTCCGTACCTAGTGTCATTAATTAATAGCCCAATGTCAAATGAACAGCCGGTGGTTATCAGCTGATCTTTTCAACAATTAATTGTTATGACTTTTATTGAAATCGAACTGAGAACATTTAGCTTATAAAGATAACTTATATAATGAAGCATTCTGTTATGAAGATTTCAATTTTTTTAAGAACGCACTCTTTTATTTATTACTATTTATTACTCATTAGTAAGACGCCGATCGTCAAGACTGAACAAGTGTAGTCATTGTTACTAACTAAAGATTGCCGGCGAGTTATGTATTGTTGTACCAGTGATAGGCAGGATTCAGAATGTTCACATACATTAACTAAAATAAATATTTTACCGATTTTTAATACAATATTACTTTGTAACATGACAATTTTTGTTTTACATCACCTGGCTTTGGCAAGACTTTACATCAGAAAGTCAATTCATTTGAAAATAGTACTTTAGAAAAACGTGAAATTCGTTATAATGAAAATGTTTCACTCTTACATTTGCATACAATTGAAGTAATTTAACTTATGTAAAGAGGGTTTATAACACGCTGACGTCATCATAACAGCAATGACCAAGATATATTTACTTCAGTGATCAAACTCATATCATTTTTCTCATTGGTAACATCAGTCTTTACAGTAATAATGTTTCTTATTTATTAAGGGGCCGTGGTTTAGAGGTTTTGTCTGTATAAGTTTCAAAAATATAATTCCTAGTACATATTTGTGTCATTATTAAAAACACCGTTTTAAAAGATTAATTGTTCTTACAGATAGAATTGTTTATATATTTATACCGGGTGTTCATACAACTCCCTCCAAGACTTCAGGATGTGATTATTTACATAAAAACTAAGAAAACGGTTCCTATAAACATATGTCCTAAAACACTTAGTTTTCGTCTGTCTGTCTGCCATAATGTGTTTTTACGTAATTTATTATATCTTAATAACCTTTAAGATGCTATCTTCCGACCCGGTACATGTAAGAAGAATAACAAGACCTAATTCATCGTAGAGTGTCAAGTTCCTAGTTTGTACCATTAAAAAATGGTGGCTATTTTTAGTTTTGAAAGCTTAATGTCTTAAAAAGTATGAATTTTTTTACAAAACTACAAAATTCCCAAAATTTTAAAACTTTTATTTCCTAAAATATGGTACAGTATAAAGATTGTTAATATCGGATAATTAATAATTTAATTCTTGTGATACACTACAAGCTAATGCTGTGGCAATGTTGTCCAATTAGCATGTACTACATTACAAAAATTATAACATATCACTTATAAAAGGTTTATATGTTGTGTAGGGAAGAGAAATGAGTGCCAGACTGGTCAGTTAGCTGAAAATCAAACCAATACTACGTGGTTCTGATTCCACGTAAAGCTGTAGGTCCCATAGTTGCCCTGGCCATTGGGATATTAATAAATAGTTCTTTCTGAGCTAAGTCGAACTCAGATAGTAACAATGACTACACTCGTTCATATACACTCAGCACAATCATTCGAAATCCATATTCGCCCATATCTTGACGATCGGCGTCTTAAGAATAAATAAATAATGATAAGTTTTTAAATAAAATTACGTATTTAAAAGTACCAATTTAAAATAAATGGTTCCAATGAATTTGCACAAACTTTCCCACATATTAAACACTAAAAAATCAATACTTTAAAACTAATAATTTTGATTCTCAAATATGTTTTTTTTAGCCATATCTCAAAAAATATTTAAGTTAGAGACAATCCCCACCCGCCCGCCTTACACGTACAGTGGCATTGACCCACCCGCCCACCCTTACACGTACAGTGGTATTTACCCACCCGCCCGTCCATAGACGTACAGTGGTATTCACCTACCTGCCCACCCATTCATGTACAGTGACATTGACCCACCCGCCTGCCCATACACGTACAGTGGTATTGACCCACCCGCCCATCCATACACGTACAGTGTTATTGACCCGCCCGCCCACCCATACACGTATAGTGGCATTGATCCACCCGCCTGCCCATACACGTACAGTGGCATTGACCAGCCCGCCCATGGACGTACAGTGGTATTGACCCACCAGCCCGCCCATAGACGTACAGTGCTATTTTTACTATCTCTATTTTTACTGAAATACTCTATATTGTAATTCACATCTTTCCTAAAAATTAAATTAAAATTGTTAAAGTGATTTTTGCGAAAATTCCATTTTTGTATGTTTTTTCCATAAAAATAAAACACTAAAATTTTAAAAAAGTGAAAAAATGGCCCGGAGATATTGGCTAAATACACATATATACCAAATGTCATAAAAATTTATCAATCCGTTTGGCCTCCAGCGAACTGCACATTCACACAGATAGACACATACGGACAGATACCAAAATTGTTTCGAAAAAACACTTTTTTGGGTTCAGAGGACCCTAAAATAGTTTTTTAGACCAAATTGTAAACAATTGTAAAACACTAACATATTTTAAAAGGACATTTTAAAATAGTTAAATCAATCAGTTTAACGGTATGTTTATATTTATAGGTTTAACTGTATATAGAACATAGGTAACTATTCATTTTGGTACAATATAGATTGACATTTGGTCACAAGAACAGAATCTTAATGCTTCTACATCAACACAAAATGTGCACAAACTGAATGTTTCTATTCTTAGGGCGTAAAATAACTTGTTTCATAAGATGATAAAATATTTACAAGAAAAAACTTCTTATGGTGGGGAAGTTCACACCACAGTAGAAACTCCAACCAAGGTGTACATTTGTGATACGTTGGGATGTCTTCCTTTGTTCGGAGGCATTTTTATAGTTTTTTTTAAAACTAAATAGGTAAGGTGATCTGGTGAAATTAACTCAAAACCAGGTCAAGAGAGTTGATCAAATATCACATAACAGAAAAAACGACATCAATCCAAAGTGGCCTTCGTCAGACGGTTCCATGTTCACAGTTTCCTTGTATCCTGTTTCAGGGATTTCATACTCTTAAACAGCTTAATAAAGCATTATGTCCATCCATTTAATTAACAGTAAAATGTACGCGGATGCACATATATTAACAGTAAAATGTACGCGGATGCACATATATTAACAGTAAAATGTACGCGGATGCACATATATTAACAGTAAAATGTACGCGGATGCACATATATTAACAGTAAAATGTACGCGGATGCACATATATTAACAGTAAAATGTACGCGGATGCACATATATTAACAGTAAAATGTACGCGGATGCACATATATTCTGTAAACCGTTAAACGTAGTTACTGACACTGATTGTCTCATTCACAACCCGACTCAAATTTGTCGGAATTTTCCAAAGAGCTAAAAACCTATAATTTTGTATATATTTAGGTTATGGTATTTAAAATCAATATTGCCCTTTTTGAATAGCACTTTTTGAAGCAGAAGGCTAATTTATAAGGAAGTATTCTAGCAGGTCTTTTGACGATCATGCTACAGCCTACGTGCATCATATTTACTGCACACCGTGTCTGCTCCACAGACCGCGTGATCAGATTTGATCACAAGTAATGGACTCATATAAGGCTCCACGAATCACTTTTTCTGCACGTTTTAAGCCTATACCCAACCCTACACTGCCGTGTTGCCTGGTCTGTGGATAAGAGTCAGGGGTTGTTGGTTTGAAGTTTGACCATACTTTTCCCCCACCACCTTCTGACTTGTCAGCTGTTACCACTTGTTTCGTGCTGTTTTCATGTGTTCACTTAAATTTGTAAGTTGAAGTTTTAGTTATTTAAAAAAATCGATAAAACTTACTTTAGAATTGATAATAGAGCGTTCCAAAAGTGCCAAACTTCAAAAAATAATTATATAGGTCAAAAGAAATAGAAAATAAAAATTCCTTTTATTTTTAGAAAACGGTTCGTTTGCCACATATCCGCCATTCACATTTTCACTAAAGAATTTGTATCTCCAAGTTAGCTTAACCGATCTTTATGAAACTCGTTATGATTGTTAAAATAATAGAACTATTACAGGATAAAATTTCAACTTGATCCAATTTGAAATTTCAAAATGGAGGCCATTATAAATTTGTAAATTACAGGAAAACGGCAAAAATACAAAAGAAAATTAAAAAGAACTCCATTTTTAGAAAATTTTATTACCAATCTGTCAGTATCAAAAAATTTAGAATCGGACAAAAAATTACAGGGACACATTGACATTTGTGTTGAGAGGCAGCAAAAACGCTAAAAACAAATGACTTTTAATAAAACTGTCTAAAAAACATGTTCTCATTAATTCTTTTTGTTTTTTGCCGTTCCCTGCAATATCCGTTTAAACATTTGAAATGCCCATCATTTTGAAATTTCAAATTGGATCAAGTTGATCTTTTTTATGTAATAGGTCTCTATTATTTTAACCCTTCATGAAGATCGATTAAAGGGAACTCGGAGATAAAAATTATTTTGTGTAAAATTTAAAATGGCGGATATATGTTAAAGGAAGTGTTTTTGGGAAAAACTGTAAACCTTTTTTTCTTTTTACTTTTACCTATATGATCATTTCCCGAAGTTTGGCACTTTACCTTTGGGACACCCTGTATATTTAGATAGCTACGATAGCTATGGTAGTGATGTAGATGATGAATTTGTTCCGGATAGTGAATCATCCTCAGAATGATTTTATTTAGTTAAATAAATAAATAAATAAATAAATATATATATATATATATATATATATATATTTATTTATTTATATATATATATATATATATATATATATATATATATCTTGATGTTCAATAAATAATATTTTTTTAAAATCTATTAATATTATTTTTATTTCAAAGTACCCGTGCATCACATATGGGCACATATTATAATAAATATAAACACAATAAATGAAACATGGGAAATAAAACTGTATGCACTAGGCCAGACCGTGTGTATCAAATGTGCGCACACAGATTTAATAGGGTTATATACAAAATGTTAAACTTATCGGCATATACAATGACGATATCACAGTGAACTGAACATTTTTATCGATTTCATGCTATATGGTCTGGGGAAGAGATGTTGTTAGTTTTTCATGGTCTACTGAAATAAAGGTCGTTTCAGCGAAATTGATGCACATAGGACTCAACCTGCTAGAGCACTTCCCAGATGACTAGAATCTTCGAACCAGTTGACTATATATAATGAAAAATTACAATAATATATCGTGTTCTTATAAAAATTCATGAGATAAAAGTCAATAATTTACATTGTTTGCCAATAATCCAATCGTTAGGATAAAGAAAAACAAACATAATAGGCATGTAGTGGGGAGCTTGGGAAACCAGGCCTGAACTGTGGTCAGCATGGTACTTAAAGGGATTTATGGTATTTATTACCATATAAAAATATTTTTACACCTTTATATAATTTAAATAAAAATAACCATACATTTTAAAAATATTAATTAACAAAGAAAAAGGTCTAATAGTAGACCCTACAAGTGACAGTAAGCCACGAAACAGGATTACAAGAATTGAGCAAAGAACGGTTCCTAAAAAAACAACAATGTTTCAGTCACAGATAAATTTATTTCACAGATATTTTTTAGGAATTGAAAACTGTAAGATACTTGTTCCATTTGGTTAGTCAGTTTTACATTTTCCAAATGTGTAAATGTTGATATTAATAGGCTTTCGAATGAAATGTTCATGTTAGTGAACTGCTGGAATTGCCTCGTGTTTCCAGTTTGTTGATTTAATAATTTAAATTATTATTTAACACATTACTGGTGATCATTTTGGATAAGAATAAACGTATTTCACCCAAGAGTAAGTCCAACAGTTATCTGTTTATATTAGTTAAAACATTGTTTGCCACAATTTTACTTTCTGTCTTTATTTGATTATTATTATGTGGTTTGACGTTGAGCAGACACCAAGAAGCGACTGACACTGAGACCGTGATTATTATTATGTGGTTTGACGTTGAGCAGACACCAAGAAGCGACTGACACTGAGACCGTGATTATTATTATGTGGTTTGACGTTGAGCAGACACCAAGAAGCGACTGGCACTGAGACCGTGATTATTATTATGTGGTTTGACGTTGAGCAGACACCAAGAAGCGACTGGCACTGAGACCGTGATTATTATTATGTGGTTTGACGTTGAGCAGACACCAAGAAGCGACTGGCACTGAGACCGTGATTATTATTATGTGGTTTGACGTTGAGCAGACACCAAGAAGCGACTGGCACTGAGACCGTGATTATTATTATGTGGTTTGACGTTGAGCAGACACCAAGAAGCGACTGGCACTGAGACCGTGATTATTATTATGTGGTTTGACGTTGAGCAGACACCAAGAAGCGACTGGCACTGAGACCGTGATTGTTATTATGTGGTTTGACGTTGAGCAGACACCAAGAAGCGACTGGCACTGAGACCGTGAATAATTTTGAAACGTCAAAAAAGTCCAAACAGTTTCGTATTTCTCAATAAACAAAGATGAGAAGGTGCGTAAAGTATCGAACGACGCGTGGACGCGCGTGCAATTTGCTGTATTGTTGGGTGATGAATTAGGAAAAATGAATAATTTTGAGAGAAACAAATTTATTGTTCGAGTTTTTCTGGTTTTTAAATTTTTATAAAATTATGAATTTTGTTTTTTACAACATATTAATATGGTAGAATTTAACAAGTGATCAAATCTTAAGCCATGAGTGGAATCCCTTTGTTAATATGTTTCAACCTTAATTGCTTTTATACAAATACGGTTTGCTATAATTTAGTGATACATACTTTATTTGGTGCAATTTACATTTTATTTAAGTTAGTTTAAATTAGTTTATGAAATAATGAATAAATGAATAAATGATTTATTTCCACAATTAAGTTACAAGAGTATAACAAATAAATTGTTTGGAAATGTACTGGCCACTTAATCTAGTTGTGTGGCCAGGTAAAATAAAATATCCATTAAAAATACATATATGAATACATGCAGTCTAGCTGCACATAAAAAAAAAAAATAGTATATGGTATTGATTTTGAACATTAATTTTAATGAGCAAAACTGAAAATATTGAATTTTACTTTTTAGATGTTACTAATTAAATATGAATAAAGATCTATTAAAATGTTGTTTTATTTATAATTCACAAACAAATGGTATTAAAATATATGTCTCTAGCAATATTGATTTCATGAAATATACTATTTGAATTAGTTTAATAAATAAATAAACCCAAAACGTGTAAATTATGTATTTTATTGGAAAGATCCATTTAAATTATAAGCATCAATCCTATGTAATTAAACTTCTGTAGTTTCGTTCTGATTCGATACACATCCTGTAAACGCTTAATTAATGGCGATGACTGGTATTACCTGCTAAGGCGATCTGAGAGTGAATCACTGCAAAGGGCAGCTGCTACACGGTCTGTGACTAAGGCTGAACTGACTTGCGCCGTGGGTTACGTTCCACATCCTTGTCCTGCAAGGATAGCAGGTCCTGATCGGTCGTTCCAGTTATTGGGCAGTTTCCCATTACTTCTTCTATGTACTGCATGTTACTTCCTAGTGTGTGACAGCAAGTTTTGTATGCTGTACGCTGTTGATTACAGTATATCTTAATGCTCATCGTTATCATGTAAAATATATTGAAAATCAAATCCTCAAAGTTCAAAGTATATTTTGAAGTTAAGACCAATTGTTTACAGTATGTACGACTCTCTAATGTCCAACTATATTATTTACAATATTTTTAATCTACTGATCGTTGCTGTTAATCTACAGATTTCAACATACAGGGTGTAACTGAAATACTTGGACAAACTTCAGGGGGTTGTTCCTGGGGTCAAAACAAACCAAAGAAGTTTTATAAACATGCAAAGTTTTCTGTCTGTCTGTGTTTTTTAAATTATATTTTTTATCATCAACCATAAAAGGTACAGTTGAAATTTAGTACATATGCTAGTAAAATTCTATTACAGAAAAAATTTAAACGAAATTCGTAAGAAAATTACAAAATGGCAGCTAGTTAAAACTGACGTTAAATTTCATAAAACCTACACCCTATATAAAAAAAACTCACAAGTGATAAATTGAAACGAAATTCATAAGAAAATTACAAAATGGTGGTTAGTTAAAAACTGACGTTAAATTTCATAAAACCTACACACTGTATAAAAAAAAACTCAGAAATGATAAATTGTAGGAAATTTATCTCTTCTGTGTTTTTCTTTTTTTATAAAGGGTGTAGTTTTTATGGAATTTAACGTCAGTTTTTAACTAGCCGCTATTTTGAAATTGTCCGACGAATTTCGTTTCAACTTTGTTTTTAATAGAGTATTACTAGTATAGCCTATGTGCCAAATTTCTACCTTTTATGGTTGCTGAAAAAAAAAAATATAATTTAAAAACAGACGGACAGACAGACAGAAAACTGAGCAATTTAGGACAAATGTTTATAAGAACTTTTTGGTTTGTTTTGAGCCCAGGAACAACCTCCTGAACTTTGTCCAAGTATTTCAGTTACACCCTGTATATTTTGAAGCTAAGAGCTATAGCTTACAGTATGTACGACTAACTCATGTCAACGCAATTGTTTTCAATATTTTGATAGTAAATCTAAAGCTATTGTTCTACGCCTTATTGAGTAATTTCTTTACTAAATAGCTTTATTTTATTTTTTATAAATTACATCGTGTCTAATTTAGATATAATTGAAAAGCTAATTATTATCTTAACACGGTTATATTGAGTCGTATTTCTCAGTGACTGTGACAGCTGGACCTTGATTGAGTTGTGACTTTGTTTCCTTATATCCTCAAGTCGTATACGATCTCTGGCAGTTTTTGGCGTTCATTTGTGATGTTTGACACGGATAGATAAGGTTGTGTCAATAATATAACTGTCTATTGTTTATAATGTATACATCTTGATATTCAAAACAACTGGTTTGAATACCGTATATACCAGTAATGGAAATATGGAAACGCTTTCACAACTTTTGTACGACTTCACTTGTAAAAGTGAAATCTTGTACATCATCATATTTACAAATAACATACTTTTTTCGCTATTAGTGGCATTTCATATTTTCAGGGAGACGGTCTACGAGAAGTTGAACGAAAATCTTAAACGTAAGCCTAGGTCGAGTTTGGTATTAAATGAAAGGTCTATTCAGGAGAAATTAATTGCCGCAAACCGGACTTTGAAAGGTTTATTCTTTCTAGAATAGCGGTCATTTGAATTTCAAAGTAACTAATTTGAAAAGTACTATTTCTTCGCTTTTTAACGGTTTTAAGTAAATTATTTTGATCAAAAATATTATACTTTATGGAACACAATTGTTAAAAAAATAAAGGTTCACATTATCTATAGAAAAAATCACGATGTTGTAAAAGTGTCTCCATATTTTTTCCACCCTGCATGTGTGTGTTGCATGTGGTACGTTACCAGCGCTGTGTACGTGTGTAAAAGTGTCTCCATATTTGTTCCACCCTGTATGTGTGTGTTGCATGTGGTACGTTACCAGCGCTGTGTACGTGTGTAACAGTGTCTCCATATTTGTTCCACCCTGTATGTGTGTGTTGCATGTGGTACGTTACCAGCGCTGTGTACGTGTGTAACAGTGTCTCCATATTTGTTCCACCCTGTATGTGTGTGTTGCATGTGGTACGTTACCAGCGCTGTGTACTTGTCTAAAAGTGTCTCCATATTTGTTCCACCCTGTATGTGTGTGATGCATGTGGTACGTTACCAGCGCTGTGTACGTGCGAAAATACAACAAAACGATGACTGTAATGATTTTTGTTTTAAGTTCACGAACACTTTTATGAACCATAGATTATCTTGCACTAAGCACATGACAACAGACGTGGTCGTCATTAGTGACTGTGGGACGGCAGATGGTCGATTGACGTACGCACGTCACGCCGCTAAGAGAGAGAGAGGCATGACATAGCACGATGTTGGCAGTTAACTGCTTTGGCTTAGTAATGTGCAGTTTGCAACTCATGCTATTACATTTTTATTTTTTCTTGGCTCAACTTAAGTCGCGCAAGGGACTCACGACAACAAGTAAAGTGACAATTTGCTAACTCTTTTTTGTATATTTTTATCATGAATTACATTGACTTGAGTAGATTAATTTTTCTAATACTGTAATTTAAATTAAAAATAATAAGGATTATTATTATTATAATCATTTTAAGTAGTATATGTAGATAGTTTTTAAAAGTATACTAAGCTTAAATGGTACTAATTATTGATTTTCATTTTCTTAGCATCTTTAATTTTTATTTATTTATGTTCCTTCCTTTGTCTAGTAATGAAAATAATATCCAACATATATATGAAACATGTAATTCATTACTTTAGTATAATTTTTTTGCGGCCAGCCATGTTATTTTATTTATTTATTTTTAGTGTAAAAGGTATATTTTAATTATATGCTTTCTATAAGTTGATTTAATACATGAATTTCTCACAGAGAAGTTTGTGAAGATTAATGTTATTATTTCAAAGATCATCTTTTTACCTAATATTGGTAGAAATATTGGGTAAATCCGAAATATTGGGGCGTTTCTATTTTAATGGCATTAACTAAGATGATTATTATTGTATTTTAAGTAGAAAATGAGACCCATCCCCCCCACCAAAGCTGGGAAGCGTGCCAACCGGGGGATGGCTCAAAACAAGTCGAGCGATGGGATCACGGGTGGCAGTTGGAGGGTCAAAATAACACTCGGCAGCTGAGCAAAACTAATTTTATTATCATGAAAACCAAAAAAATACTAATAAATCAAAACGGCAGAGGGCCACAACATAAAAGGCAGAAGGCCACAATATAAATTTTCACTTAAATAAATAACAACACACTAAAATTACCAAGATACTACACAATAATAACAAACGCTATAAATACCACAAACTCTACAAATACCCAAAATTTAACAATTAATCAACTGTATGGCCTATCTGCAGTTTAGCCTGAGACACCCCAAAACGTAAGAAAATATTAAGCCCCAAATAAAAGTGAAAATTTAGAAAACTTTTGGATCACAACACTTAAACCGGCAATTTAGCCGGAATCCCTGGGCAGCTCCGAATTAGAAGTTAAGCAAAAGAACAATAATCCCCTTTTGGTGAAAGTTTAATTTTTTAAACTTTCACCAAAAGGGGATTATTGTTCTTTTGCTTAACTTCTAATTCGGAGCTGCCCAGGGATTCCGGCTTACTCCCTGGCCCGACAGTAGTGTTAACCCACCCACTAACCCATACACGTACAGTAGTGTTGACTCAACAACCCACCCATACACGTACAGTGGGTGTTGACCCACCCACCTACCCATACACGTACAGTAGTGTTGACACACCCACCCACCAATACACATTATGTGGTGGACCCACCCACCCACCCTTACACGTACAGTAGTGTTAACCCACCCACTAACCTATACACGTACAGTAGTGTTGACTCAACAACCCACCCATACACGTACAGTAGTGTTGACTCAACAACCCACCCATACACGTACAGTAGTGTTGACCCACCCACCCACCCACCAATACACGTTATGTGGTACGTTATGTTTGGGTAGACAAACTAAAACTCCAGGGTCCTTGAGTGGGACTTTCAGCCCTCAGCCCGCCGTCCGGGGGAACTTCGATATTCTCCACTGCTAGCCTGGCCTGAGGACCATGTTGGAGCCTGGAGTTGCCCGCTACCCGCCCTACATCTTTGGGGGTAGAAGTCGTCAGTCCTCAGGTCAGTTCTTTCCATCTTTTCCCGGCGGCTGAGCTGGGGGTGATTTATAAAAAAAAAAAAAAAAAAAAAATATATATAAAAAAAACAAAAGAAGAAAAAAGTTTGCGGAACTTTTGGTGTGGCCTAGGCCTAAAACTAAAAACCTGGACAGTGAGTTATGAAACAGCCATGGGGACTTAATTATTTTTTATTAAAGAGGGAAAAGCTTTTAAAATACCCAAGATTTTTTTGATGTTAATATTTATTTTATTTATATTTATTGTTATTTATTTTTAATTAGTTTATATTCCTTGTTATTAATTAATTAGTTTTATTTGTTGTTATCTCTTTTTAGATTTTATAGTTGTTAGGTCCCTATGGTTAAGTTATGTTATTTATTTATATGTTTAGGCCTAGTGATTGTTATTTATATTTTTTGTTCATTGTATTATAGATGTCTTGAAGTGCATTTTTACTCGAACGGTACCGTGTTAGATTTTCTTTTTAATTGTTTAATTTTTTAAACTTTCACCAAAAGGGGATTATTGTTCTTTTGCTTAACTTCTAATTCGGAGCTGCCCAGGGATTCCGGCTTACTCCCTGGCCCGGTGGAATTATGGGATTCGGGCTAAATTGCCGGTTTAAGTGTTGTGATCCAAAAGTTTTCTAAATTTTCACTTTTATTTGGGGCTTAATATTTTCTTACGTTTTGGGGTGTCTCAGGCTAAACTGCAGATAGGCCATACAGTTGATTAATTGTTAAATTTTGGGTATTTGTAGAGTTTGTGGTATTTATAGCGTTTGTTATTATTGTGTAGTATCTTGGTAATTTTAGTGTGTTGTTATTTATTTAAGTGAAAATTTATATTGTGGCCTTCTGCCTTTTATGTTGTGGCCCTCTGCCGTTTTGATTTATTAGTATTTTTTTGGTTTTCATGATAATAAAATTAGTTTTGCTCAGCTGCCGAGTGTTATTTTGACCCTCCAACTGCCACCCGTGATCCCATCGCTCGACTTGTTTTGAGCCATCCCCCGGTTGGCACGCTTCCCAGCTTTGGTGGGGGGGATGGGTCTCAATTGGTAGCAGAGCGTGGTTGCCTAAAAAAAAAAAAACTCACTTGGTTGTTGACGGTGGGTATTTGCCTGTTAGTAGGTCATGGTTGGCCGACCTACCGTCAAGGTGTCTTGGTAATACGTAGAAAAAAAAAAAAAAAACAAATAAATAATTATTTAAAAAGAAAAACAATTAAAAAACCAAATAAATCATTCAACTTTGTAAAAAAAAAAAAAAAAAAAAAAAAAAAAAAAAAAACCTAGGCAATCCGCTTGGTTACTTTGTTGAATGGGTTTCATGGGTGGATTGGAGTGGTCGGCAGTGGCTCGGTAGGCTGAGGGTTTTGTTCGTCTTGGACCCTGGAGTTGTCGTTTTTTGTGTATATTGTTGAGAATTGTTGCGTTAGAGATGGCCTATCTGCAGAATGTTGCGCTCCTGGTGAAGGAGGAGTTGATTTTCGAATTGAGGTCGCGGGGTGTGACTCCGGAAGGGGATGTTCTGAATCTCCGGAGGTTGCTGCGGGAGCAGTTGTCCGCGGGTACGGCGGTGGATTGGTCTGACCTGCTGGAGGTTGGTGATGAGTTGGGGATTTGTAAACGTAAGGTGGAAGATTGGGAAGGGGTCTTGGAGGATTTGCAGTTTGAACCTCCAGTAGGTCGTGACCGGGCCTGCCGCCTTGCACGTTTGGGGCATCTGCTTGCCCGTTTAAGGCTGGTCAACCGGGCACCGGGGTTGGAACCATCGGATAGGGCGTGGATCTTGGAGAGTGTGTCTAGGCTGGATGAGATTTTTCAGGCACTCTCCGGGTCCACGACTCCTACGGGTCTGGGTCAGCGGCCTGCTTTTGCGCTTTCGCCTAACGTGTCGAGGCCGCAGGCTGAGACAACGGCTCTCACTGTGCCTGAGGTTCCTTCTGAGCCTGCAGGCGTTTCCGTTGAGGTTGCTTGTGGTTCGGCTCCAGCTGCCGTTCCTACTGCTTCTTTGGGTTCACCTGCTCTTCTGCAGCTGAGCTACCACAAGCTGCCTAACCCTCTCACGCCCATGATCCAGAATCTCCCTGTGATCGATGGGATGGATCCTGAGGAGCTTCTTAAGTTTCTGGTGGCCTTTCTCAGACTTAGTGAGATGCCCGGCATGCAGGCTGGGGACTTGCTTCGTCTGGTTTTCCCTTATTGTAGAGGTCCCGTTGGGGAGTTGCTGAGTTCTGTCTTGGCCAGTGATGCCTCGGTGGACTCGTTCCATCGAGAGTTACTTTCATCGTTTCTTCCCATTCGACTCAGGGAGAGGATGGTCATGGACAGATTTTATCGGTCGCAGGGTAGGGGCGAGTCTCTGGCAGCCTATGTCTCTTCAGTCAAGGAAGCTCGTCAAGCGTTGCGCCTCACCCTTTCTGAAGCTGACACCGTTCGTGTCATCCTGGATGGCATTTCTCCCGAAGAACGGTGCCGATTGGTTTTTGCTGGTGTTCCTTCGACTTTTCGGGAGCTGCATCAGCTGTGCATTGTTTCGCGCAGCGTGCAGTTCTCAGACCAGCAAGGGAGGGATTCTGAGAGTCATCGTGCTCTCCCCACCCGTCGACCGGCTATGTCTTTAGGTGTGAGTCAGCCAGTGGAGGGTCGTGGTTCTCGGCCTCCGGTTGTGTGCTTTGCTTGTGGCCAACCTGGTCACATTCGACGTGACTGTCCACGTGCTCGAGGTCGTGGGGCGGGAAACGCTCAGCGCGGGGGGTTGCCTCCACAGTAGCTCCCCGCGTTGTTGCGACTGACCGTGGCCATTTGCCTCTGACACGTGCCCATCGCAGGAGCGTCGGGGATGTTTCGGGCCTTGCTGGCATGGCTTCCCTGGGACTTAGGGCGGTCACCTCGGTGTGTCCTGGCGTTTTTGTATCTTTTGGTGGTACGGTGTGTCGAGCCCTTCTGGATTCTGGTTCGGCATGCAGTATCATCAGCCTTTCTCTTTTTGAGTCCCTTGACGCCTTAGGACTTGTCAGGCACACCGAGCCTTCTTCTATTACTTGCTGGACGGCATCCCAAACTCCTCTACCCATACTTCTAAAGGCGTCATTACCTTTTAAAATTGAAGGATTTTCCTGGAGGTGGGGTTTTCTTGTGGCCAAGGACCTGGCGGTTTCTTGTATCCTAGGGGCAGACTTTATTTCTAAGAGTGGTATGGTGCTTGACCTCCAGAAGCGCCAGATATTTTTCAAGTTTAATCGGCGAGTTTTGGTGCCTCTAGTAGGTGATTCTGACTGCCCTCCTGCAGTCAGAGAGGTGGGTTGTGAGCCCGAACAACCCAAGGTGGATCCAGTTGGTCATCTCCCCCCTGAGCAGGCGGAGGCCATTAGGAGGCTGTGTTTGCGGTTTCCTGATGTGCTTACGCCAGAGCTTGGGGTCACTTCTCTTCTGGAGTATGAGATCCACCTCACCGATTCTCAGCCAGTTAGAAGTCATCCGTACAAACTTGCTCCCCCAAAGATGGAGGTTATGAGGGCTATGATCGAAGATCTTCTGAGCAAGGGTGTGATTGAACCGTCTCGTTCTGCTTATGCCAGTCCAGCTTTTCTTGTGCCCAAGCCTAATGGTAAGTCTAGGCTTGTGATGGATTATCGGAGGCTCAACGCTAAGGTCGCTATTGACTCGGTACCTCTGCCTGATTTGCATTCTGCGTTTGATTGGTTCGGTAAGGCTAAGTTTTTCAGTGTTTTCGATTTGAACCAGGCCTACCATCAGATTCCATTGAAGAAGGAATCACGGCCCATGACTAGCTTCTGTGTTCCCTGGAATCTCTATCAGTTCACTAGGGTTCCTATGGGTCTTGCTGTGGGTGCCCAGACTCTTACTCGTCTGCTTGATTCCATCTTCCATGATGTGAAGTTCAAGTTTGTTTTCAATTACCTGGACGATCTTCTTGTCTACAGTGAGACTTTCGGGGAACACATGCAACATCTGGAGGAAGTTCTTAGTCGCCTCAAATCAGCTGGCCTTACCGTCAATCCAGAGAAAGTCACTTTTGCTCGTCCTGAGATTTCTTTTCTGGGTCATCTTATCTCTTCTCGAGGCGTCTGCATAGATCCTGCGAGGACCCAGGGCATTCGGGATTTTCCTCCTCCCAGAGATGCCAAGGGGATTGCCCGTTTTGTGGGGATGGTGAATTTTTACCGTCGCTTCATCCCTAACGTGGCCGAGCTTGCTGCCCCGTTGAACGAGCTGCGAAAGAAAGGTGTCCCTTTTGTGTGGGGCCAAGCTCAGCAGACTGCCTTTGATGCTCTCAAGGAGGCTATCATGCAACCTCCTGTCCTGCGTATGCCTGATTTCAGCAGAGAATTTATTCTTCAGACTGATGCCTCCTCCTCCGCCATTGCTGCTGTTCTTTCTCAGGAGTTTGATGGGGTCAGGCAGCCCATCGCTTTTGCTTCGAGGACGTTGTCTCACCAGGAAAGGAAAGCTTCTTCCATCTATGAGTTAGAGTGCCTGGCTGTTGTCTTTGGTACGGACAAGTTTCGGCGTTTCTTGGAACACGCTGAGTTCTTGCTGGAGACAGACAATCAGGCACTGTCTTGGCTTCTTGCCCATCCCAGACAGCTCGGGAAAATTGGTCGCTGGGTGGTCAAAATTTCTGCCTTTAAGTTCCGAGTCCAACATCTTAGGGGTACCCAGAATGTCATCGCGGATGCTCTTTCCCGCATGTATCACGAACCCAGTGATCCACCTACTGAGGCTGTTGCTCAGTGTGGTGCTGTTCTTCTGGATTTTCCTCTGGCTTTTGACGACCTACTGTCCCATCAACAGAAAGATCCTGAGCTGTCAGTCATCTTAGGTGAGCTTCAAGAGGGAGGTGCCCACCCTCCCTATTTTCTGTCCAAAGGGGTCCTCTGTTGCCGTCCTCGACAGAGGGGTGAACCCCGTGTAGTGCTGCCTAGTCATCTAGTACCGATGGTCTTTCAGTATTATCACTCTTCTCTTGTGGGCGGTCATCTTGGCATTCATAAGACCATCGCTAAGATTCGTAGGTACTTCATCTGGAAGGGCATGGACCGGGATGTTGCTGGCAGAGTGCGGGCTTGTCACCTGTGCTCTCTCAGCAAGCCTAGTCAGAATGCAAGGTTAGGGTTGTTATCTTCTGAGGTGGCCGAGCGTCCTTTTGAGAAGGTGTTCATCGACTACGTGGGTCCTTTTCCCCGTAGCAAGTCAGGTAGCTCCTACCTACTTGTTGGTGTGGATGCTTTCTCGAAGTTCGTTTGGCTTTTCCCACTTCGGAGTGCCACGGCTAAGCTCACCATCCGTGCTCTCCAGTCCCAACTCTTCCAGCACTTTGGTGTGCCTTCCACTCTTGTGTCCGACAACGGTAGCCAGTTTACCTCCCATGAGTTTCGTAGGTTCTGTTTTGGCAATGGTATCAGGCATGTGACTACCTCTCCTTATTACCCACAGCCTTCTCATGCAGAGCGGTTCAACCGCAATCTTCGGTCTGCCCTTATTACCTTCCATGCTGAGAAGCAGAACACCTGGGATGAGAGTCTCTCTTGGCTCCAGCTTGCTTTTAATTCTTCCAAGCATGAGAGTCACAATGCCACTCCCTTCGAGATTCTACATGGCTACCCTCCTAACAACCCTTTGTCCAACTTGTGGAGGTTAGAGGATCTTCTACCTACGCCAGGTGCCACTGACGTAGTGTCCACGTGGCGGGCTGCTCGGCGCAACCTGCTACGTGCTAGAGAGAGAGTAAGGAGGAGGTATGATAAGGGTCGTACTCCTAACCCTTTTCAGGTTGGAGATCTGGTTCTTTGTCAGGCTCACCCGGTCAGTTCGGCCGCGGAACGAAGAGCTGCAAAGTTGTGCTATCGGTGGTCTGGTCCCCACCGCATCGACAGGTTTTTGTCACCGGTGACTGCTCTGCTGGTTGATCCCCAGTCAGGCAGGGTGTTTAGGAAAGCCCATGTGTCCCAGCTTAAGGCTTTCCGGGGAACGGTTGGTCCAGGAGTTGGTGTTCCTGGGGGTTTCTTGGGGCAAAGAGATTGATCACCTCTGCGCCCTAGGTGGCTGTTCTGAGAGAGTCTTCTTTCTCTCTTTTTTCTTGTCGGGCCCGACAGTCAGGGTAGTTTGCTCCCTGTTCGAGGGGTTTCCCCTCTTAGTTTCTCTTGGACGTCCTAGGAGCACCACTCTTCGGAGGTCTTCGTCTTCTCTTGGTTCCCTGAGGTACCGAGTGTTCTCCCCTGCCTGGGTGTGTTGAGGTTTGCAGAGGGAGGTTGTACCGGGTCTTGGACCGGTACAGTTTCGTTTTTTTCGTCGTCTGCCAGGCTGCCTGAGATTCGCTTTTGCCCGGCGATTTGCGTACTTGGTAGCCGTTGGCCCAGTTCCGTTTCGTTCCGTGTTCCAGCAGCTTCTGTCAGGTTGGCCTGTCTGGTCAGTTGTCTTGTGCTGCCTGCAGAATCTCGTTATGTTTGGCTAGACAAACTAAACGAGATTCTGCAGGCAGCACAAGACAACTGACCAGACAGGCCAACCTGACAGAAGCTGCTGGAACACGGAACGAAACGGAACTGGGCCAACGGCTACCAAGTACGCAAATCGCCGGGCAAAAGCGAATCTCAGGCAGCCTGGCAGACGACGAAAAAAACGAAACTGTACCGGTCCAAGACCCGGTACAAAAATAAGATTAATTTTAAAAGTCAATCCATGTTTTTCTTTCTTATATCGTTTTATTTTATTCATTAGCATTACTTGCATAAAAAATTCCCAACACAAATCTCCTTCGAAACATTAATTTTATTACTCAGGGAATATTTTGATTACCAATTACGTAACCCTTTCTTCAAAAGGTACATATTTTGTGACTTCCTATTTTTCATAAGTTGTTTTTATTGCATAGATTTTAAAAAAACTAACTTATCAATCAATTTTACATTTGATCCTACAATAGTAAAAAAACTAACATCAATTTTACTATTGTAATTCCTCCACTGTTATTAGTTTCTTATAAAAAGTATTTTTTTGATAACCCGCTTAATGAAGTGTCTGTTCACTGAGAGTAAGTTAAACATTTGTGTTAAAATAAGTTTTTATAATACAGGTGAGTAAAAGAAATGGGATTAGTGTTTTAGAGTATATGGAGATGGTTTCAAGGGGTTTCTATAGTAAGGGTTCTATTTTACATATTTTATCAGTTTTTTAAATCTTAAATAATACAGTATTTTACAGTCTTTACCTACTGAAAATAATCTTTTTTATTTTGACTATATAAGGAAGCAATAAAGAAATAAAAATTGGGCGAGCGGTTGGGTGATAAAATTAATAATACTACTAATGTTTCTGTCTCTATGTACAAAGTTTAGTTACATACCTTTAATACTTTTTCTGTAGTTTATATATTTTTTGTCTAATAGAAACTCTAAATCAAACAATCCTGGAACAGTTTATTGATACACTAGATGGATATCGTAGAATTAATCGTAAGGTGGTGAGTGGGATCAACGATATAGAGTCAATTACTTTTAGTGAAACAACCTTAAAAGTCTATTATTTTATCATAATAAGTTATACAGTAGTAAAAAGTTTGATAAACTTAAGTTCTCTAAATTTAGTGTTTGATTTTATTATATTGGGAGAGACTCGGTATAAAGAGGTAATGGTTGTGTTAGAATTATTATGAGTACACCAATTATAACGCAACAATAGGAATGATGGTGTGATTGTGTATGTGAGTGTGCGAGAGGTGGAGCTGGGCGACAACAGCAAACAATGCAATCTACTCACAGTTTACCGGACCCATGACAGTGACCTTGATAACTTCACCGCCGCACTACAATGACATAGACAGGAAGAAAACATGTGTCTGTCGGAGACACCAATGCTGATTTACTGGTAACTGACAATAAAACAGAACGGTTCCTAGACATGTGGTATGAGGCCGGCTTTATGTGCGGCATCACTGAACCCAATAGAGTAACTTGTGACAGTAAATCCTGTATTGACACATTTTCTTGCGCAATGATATTTTTGATAAAGTACAAACTGCCGTTGTACACACGGAAATTACTGATCACTACAGTGTGTACTTAGAACTAGACTTCGGGAAGAGTTGTGACAAACCTGGAGACTATACTTACACTGATAAACGATCATTGGGTAAATACATTTAAGTTACATTTGTGAATGTGACTTCGACAACGTACTGGATCCGGAACTTGACCTTAACACATGTGTAGACAATTTTATGAATAATATTTCCAATTGCATTGAGAAAACAAAAACTAAATCGACTTACAGAACACGACTGAAACCTGAAACTTTTGACAACAGACTCGCTTTTGTGTTCAATCAGAAAACGTGATAAACTTAGTAAATTAGTGAAAAGACAACCATTTAACCCATTAATTTACTACATTAACTACAGAAACCTACTAATTGCACTAATAAAATATAGAAAATCATAATATTATAATAGTGAAAAAATACAGGATTGAAACCGTAATCCAAAAGTCTTTTGAAATTTAATTAGTGATCTTTCTGGTAGAATTAATAAAAAGGACAACTTTCCGTTAGAACTGTTTACCGAGCACTAGCACAACAATGTGGACAATGAGACACGGAAACAGGTGGCCAACGAGATTAAAGAAGATTTTTCACATGTTGGAAATAAATTAGCTGCTGCTATCAACTCAAGTGACCCGCCTATCGTTAATGACAGTCACTGCTGCTATCAACTCGAGTGGCCCGCCTGTCGCTAATGACAGTCACTGCTGCTATCAACTCGAGTGGCCCGCCTGTCGTTAATGACAGTCACTGCTGCTATCAACTCGAGTGGCCCGCCTATCGTTAATGCCAGTCACTTTTCTGAAAATTCGATGTTTACTTTACATATGGTGACAGAAGACTATGTACTACATTATGTAAACTCGTTAAAAGGAAGTATGACTGTGTGTCAGCACTTTCCTAAAAGAACACTTGGTTAACCATTAACACATATTGGAAACAGTAGCATCCGTTGTGAGGAGTTTCCGGACGTATTTAAAATTGCAATAATAGTCCCACTGTACAAGACAAATGACATAAAAAAGAAAAATAATTATCATTACTTAATGTATTCAGTAAAACTTTGGAGAAAGTTATAAAAAGACCAACTTGCTTTTTACATGGAAAGTAACAGTATACTGACAGGCTTCAGACAAAGTAAAAATATATCAGATGCCTTTTTAACCTTAATAGAATTATTATGATGCAGTTAGTAAAAATAATCGTTGTTCAGTTGTATTTTTCGATTCAGCAAAAGTGTTTGATACTATAGATGAGATAAAGTTATTAAAAACCCTTAGAATACATAGGAGTTATGGGTGTTGCGTATAACTGGTTTAAATTGCTAAGAAATCATTGCTGAGAAATAATATATGAAATAACTCAATGAAAATTAATATCACATGTTAGCTTTTATTATTTGCAGACTATACGGCTGTTTTCTTTGAAGGTATAAATTGGGAAACCATTCTAGATCATGTAACGAAAGACATTTATATAATTAGAAAATGGTTTGACCAAAACATACTTACAGTAAACATTTCAAAAACTAAGTTCATGCCGATTTCATTGAGGGTGATCAGTGACACACATGTGGACAAACTTAAAATTCAATCTTGCGAGGAGTACAACAGTCATGATTGTTATTACGAAAGCATCGACAGGGTTGATACTTTGAATACTTAGCGGTGGTCTTTGACAACCACATTAGTTGGGTTAAGCATTTTGAATATCTAAATAGTAAATTTAAAAAAATGATATTTGCTTTTCGACAATTAAGTCAGACTATTAGTATAACTTATTTATGAATTGCATATAGTGCTTTTGTCCATTCAACCATTAAGTCTAGCATTGAGTGGGGTATACAAAAAATTGGCAAAGCCGTTAGAAATAACATAAAAGCTATACTCATGGCTGCACTTGGGAAATATCTCCGTTACTCCCAAGACGCCGTGTTCGACGACATGAAAGTATTTGATATTAGGTAGTTTTACATTAGGACTTTGTTTATTTACAAACAAGACAATATTTTTTTCGAAAGTGTAACTCATGACTACCAAACAAGAAAGGCAAGTACTGTCATACAATACCATAGACTTACAAGAACATTTTCAATAACTAATGCATTTTACAATATACAGTAACATGCCTCAAGATCTACGGCAATTTCATTTGTATAAATAATTAATAAATGAAGTTATTCCACAAATAATACAATTAAACAAAACATGGAAATTATGGAATATTATTAACCACTGTTTCCAGTAGTGTGGTTATTTAACAAGTTAAATATATAATGAATACAAAATAAATTAAATTGAGTTCAGTTGTCCAATAAAACAGTTGACGTGCAGCTTTGAAGTTGTCTTGTTGTAAGGGAGACGAACTATAGATAACATAAGATTTACAGATAACTATTCTTACGTTGAATCTAAACAAATTTTGTTAAAATACTTTTTTTACAAACATATTTACAAAATTATTTTATTTCATATGTATAAAAGCATACAGTTTCATATTTAATACAAAAAAAATTAGAGAGATAAGCATTACATAGTTAACCATTAATTAAATATAGTACAGTACTTTTAAAAATCAAATAAACAGGTGGTTAGTTCAGAGAGGTAGACCATTTTCTGATCACCTTTTAATTACAGATTACAGAACGTCAGTATTGTACACTCATCACTAGCATTATTATAAATAGAATTACATTCGTTTTTTTTTTTCAATATACCTTATATAATTTGACTAGCATCCCCGTTGGGACTTCACCCACAAACTTTCAAATTGTATACAAAATGTATGAAACTATAACTTTCTTAATTCAGATTATAAGCATTTGTAAAAGTAAAAATATTTTAGTTTATGAACTTAGGCTAAAAAGATGTGTAAGAAGCAGATGATGTGCCTATTTACTTTGCCCTTTTTTCATCATCTATACTAAAAGTGTAAATTATAATAATTGTTAAGTAGAGTATGTAATACAGTAGTATGTTTTTTCACATTGATGTATTATAGGTTAGTTACCTTCAATCTTCCAGTGATCTTGTAAATTTTCATGGATTGCGCGTTTCGGCTTTTATGCCATCTTCAGATCCTTAATAAACTTGAAACATTTTTTTAATTTATTCTTGATGGTTTTGTCAAATTAATTTTAAAAAAAGCAAAACACTGAACATCAAATATATTTAAGGATCTGATGATGGCATAAAAGCCGAAACGCCGAAATTTTAGTTTGTTAAAATTTATCAAATGAATACTATTTAATATTAAAATACACATTTTACTATGTTTCACAATTTAAAAGTCATATAATTTATTTTATTTATAAGTAGTAAGATTTTCTTGCTGTATATTTTATTTTCTTCTAGATTAGACAATAGGGTTACACTTTTGTAATCATTTCATTTTACATGGTTTCTTTTTTATTTTCATAACAGTTTCAAAATTACAGTTATTTTGAATATTTTACGTTTTGAAGCTATGGCATTTTCCATTTGCCTCTTCCATTTTACATGATAAAACTCAGCATATACATCTTTATCTCTTTATTTGATTCATTTATTTTTCAGTTTTAATGGCTACACTATCCAAAATATAAAAAAGTTCAGTCTTTTTTGTTTAGAATTGAGTGTTTTTATTGAACTCTGCACTAAAGATTTTTGTATTTACATCATAAATATGATGCTGTAATTTTTATTTCATTAAAACTTATATTCTATACAATTCTGACAATTCTTGTTTGATTTTTTTACATCGCTTAATTCACATACAGCTGGTGTAAACTGCATTACATTTACATGAGACTTGCGCTTCACAATGGACCACAAAAACAGCTGATATTTTGAGACTCAAAATTTAACATTGAATGGGAGATCTATTTGTGTATAAAATCAAAATACCATTGATTATGAACATCTACAAAATCAATGGTAATAAACAAATTGGGTTGGTACAAAAGAGCGTCTGGGTTTGTACACTAAGCGAGCAGAGGTCTCCCCTAGTAACTGTATAAAAATACTGTCTCATGTAAATAATATTAAGTCGTATTTTTTGTATTCAGTAAGACTGACGCAGATGCCACAGTTTGAGACTCACGTGGAAACAAAGTTAAAAGCTCCAGAAAATAGCTAATCAATATAATCGAAACCGAGTATGATTCCATAAAAGTAACATGGCTTTTCTTCGATTTGAATAGTACATTCTGGAATAAAATCGCTATTTCGTTAGTCTTACACTCTTAATAGTGACATTTATGATCTCAATAACACACTTAATAGTGACATTTATGATCTCACTAACACACTTAATAGTGACATTTATGATCTCAATAACACACTTTTTCATGAACATTTGTAAAAACTTCAATATCTACAAGAACATCCAATCCTTTTATTTCCGGTGTGTGGAAACAAGTTACTTACAAACACCAATCAAATTATGAAATATTTTCTTGTAAAGTTATTTTGTGTAGAATAAAAACTAGATCAAGGAATATTATTTTAACAGACTGATCGATTTATTGTTGTTTAACCAACACGTAACAGATACAGTCAGCTGAATGCACCGAACCAGTGACGTCAATGCGCATCCTCTCATAGTTGCCTGTCGTTGTTTCCGTCTAGTAACGCTGAGACATACTGACTGACTATATTAAATGTATGCAATTTTTAGCCTACATAATTTATTAAATATGTATTATGATCGTTTATTAAATACTGCAAGATTCTGTTTGCATTTTATTGTGATTAATTCATTCACAAATTTGTGAATTAAACAGACAAATATGTGCAGTCTACATCAATGAATTTATTGTTGAATATTTTATATGAACATTCTCTATGGCATACTGACATTTAAAACATTTACTTTCAAACTGAATAAACGTACCTGTAATGAGTTTCATTATTTATTTATTTATTTATTTATTTATTTTTTTTTTTTTTGTTAAGTAATATTATGTTGTCCACTTTAGCTTATATATATATATATATATATTAGTTTTTAAGTGGATGTTTTGTGTTATATTTCAGACTGTTCTTTCAGCACAAAGTAGATTCATAAATCAATTGATTATATCCGTGGTGGTCCGTTTGATTCCTGTTATAACATCAATTACAGGCCTAAGTATTCTCGTGTTCAATTTTCTGCGCTTATCGTTTGAGTTAGGCAAAAAAAATAGGCCAATCAATCTTCTTTTCTGTTGTAGAGTTTGGAAATCTAACTTCCTCCCCAGGGTAGCACCATGCTGAGTGAGAGGTTTTGTTCTACCTGACAAAACGTAACCTCGCCGCTACACATGCTTTCACTAATTACACTCGTCACCTCCTGCAATAGACACACGCTTATTGTAAGGTAGACATCGTGATCGTAATGTTAAGGAATGGGGTTAAATGTATAATAGATATTAATTATTTTTTGTGACTTAAAAGTGTTTTGTCTTTAAAGTCTAACTCAACACTTTCGAAGATGACAAACTTCCTCCATCCTCCAGTGAATTTACCGGCCGGGTGGCTCAGGGGCTAAAGCTTCATAATGCAGAGAACAAGGTCCAAGGTTTGAATCCCCAACTCAGCTCGTTGAATAATGATCACGCACTGGCCGCAGGCCCACGTGAACTGGCTAGGGAAGTTAAATAATGTTCACGCACTGGCCGCAGGCCCACGTGAACTGGCGAGGGAAGTTAAATAATGTTCACGCTCTGGCCGCAGGCCCACGTGAACTGGCGAGGGAAGTTAAATATTGTTCACGCTCTGGCCGCAGGCCCACGTGAACTGGCGAGGGAAGTTAAATAATGTTCACGCTCTAGCCGCAGGCCCACGTGAACTGGCGAGGGAAGTTAAATAATGTTCACGCACTGGCCGCAGGCCCACGTGAACTGGCGAGGGAAGGTAAATAATGTTCACGCTCTGGCCGCAGGCCCACGTGAACTGGCGAGGGAAGTTAAATAATGTTCACGCTCTGGCCGCAGGCCCACGTGAACTGGCGAGGGAAGTTAAATAATGTTCACGCTCTGGCCGCAGGCCCACGTGAACTGGCGAGGGAAGTTAAATAATGTTCACGCACTGGCCGCAGGCCCACGTGAACTGGCGAGGGAAGTTAAATAATGTTCACGCACTGGCCGCAGGCCCACGTGAACTGGCGAGGGAAGTTAAATAATGATCACGCTCTGGCCGCAGGCCCACGTGGACTGGCGAGGGAAGTTAAATAATGTTCACGCTCTGGCCGCAGGCCCACGTGAACTGGCGAGGGAAGTTAAATAATGATCACGCACTGGCCGCAAGCCCACGTGAACTGGCGAGGGAAGTTAAATAATGTTCACGCTCTGGCCGCAGGCCCACGTGAACTGGCGAGGGAAGTTAAATAATGATCACGCTCTGGCCGCAGGCCCACGTGAACTGGCGAGGGAAGTTAAATAATGATCACGCACTGGCCGCAGGCCCACGTGAACTGGCGAGGGAAGTTAAATAATGATCACGCACTGGCCGCAGGCCCACGTGAACTGGCGAGGGAAGTTAAATAATGATCACGCACTGGCCGCAGGCCCACGTGAACTGGCGAGGGAAGTTAAATAATGTTCACAGCACTGGCCGCAGGCCCACGTGAACTGGCGAGGGAAGTTAAATAATGTTCACGCACTGGCCGCAGGCCCACGTGAACTGGCGAGGGAAGTTAAATAATGTTCACGCACTGGCCGCAGGCCTACGTGAACTGGCGAGGGAAGTTAAATAATGATCACGCACTGGCCGCAGGCCCACGTGAACTGGCCAGGGAAGTTAAATAATGATCACGCACTGGCCGCAGGCCCACGTGAACTGGCGAGGGAAGTTAAATAATGATCACGCACTGGCCGCAGGCCCACGTGAACTGGCGAGGGAAGTTAAATAATGATCACGCACTGGCCGCAGGCCCACGTGAACTGACGAGGGAAGTTAAATAATGTTCACGCACTGGCCGCAGGCCCACGTGAACTGGCGAGGGAAGTTAAATAATGATCACGCACTGGCCGCAGGCCCACGTGAACTGGCGAGGGAAGTTAAATATTGTTCACGCACTGGCCGCAGGCCCACGTGAACTGGTGAGGGAAGTTAAATAATGTTCACGCACTGGCCGCAGGCCCACGTGAACTGGCGATGGAAGTTAGATAATGATCACGCACTGGCCGCAGGCCCACGTGAACTGGCGAGGGAAGTTAAATAATGTTCACGCACTGGCCGCAGGCCCACGTGAACTGGCGAGGGAAGTTAAATAATGATCACGCACTGGCCGCAGGCCCACGTGAACTGGCGAGGGAAGTTAAATAATGTTCACGCACTGGCCGCAGGCCCACGTGAACTGGCGAGGGAAGTTAAATAATGTTCACGCACTGGCCGCAGGCCCACGTGAACTGGCGAGGGAAGTTAAATAATGATCACGCACTGGCCGCAGGCCCACGTGAACTGGCGAGGGAAGTTAAATAATGATCACGCACTGGCCGCAGACCCACGTGAACTGGCGAGGGAAGTTAAATAATGTTCACGCACTGGCCGCAGGCCCACGTGAACTGGCGAGGGAAGTTAAATAATGATCACTCACTGGCCGCAGGCCCACGTGAACTGACGAGGGAAGTTAAATAATGTTCACGCACTGGCCGCAGGCCCACGTGAACTGGCGAGGGAAGTTAAATAATGTTCACGCACTGGCCGCAGGCCCACGTGAACTGGCGAGGGAAGTTAAATATTGTTCACGCACTGGCCGCAGGCCCACGTGAACTGGTGAGGGAAGTTAAATAATGTTCACGCACTGGCCGCAGGCCCACGTGAACTGGCGAGGGAAGTTAAATAATGATCACGCACTGGCCGCAGGCCCACGTGAACTGGCGAGGGAAGTTAAATAATGTTCACGCACTGGCCGCAGGCCCACGTGAACTGGCGAGGGAAGTTAAATAATGTTCACGCACTGGCCGCAGGCCCACGTGAACTGGCGAGGGAAGTTAAATAATGTTCACGCACTGGCCGCAGGCCCACGTGAACTGGCGAGGGAAGTTTAAACTGTCTATACTTTGTTATATTTTCCTAAGAAAGCCATATCACCAAAATATGTATAAAACTTTCACAAATATTATCTCTTTTTTAAACCAATTGTGAAGACGCTTGTACCCCAGTTAATCCTCAATTATGCATCATTCAATTATAACCACTCATACACGTACAGTGGTATTAACCAACCCGCCCACCCATACACGTACAGTGGTACAACCAACCTGCCCACCCTGACACGAACAGTGGTATTAACCCACCCGCCCACCCATACACGTACAGTGGTACAACCAACCTGCCCACCCTTACACGAACAGTGGTATTAACCCACCCGCCCACCCATACACGTACAGTGGTACAACCAACCTGCCCACCCTTACACGAACAGTGGTATTAACCCACCCGGCCACCCATACACGTACAATGGCAGAAATGGTTTACATTTATTCCAAAATTCTCTTGTAACTACCCACCCATACACACACTGTAGTATTGATAAACAGTATGGATAAACACATGTACACGTACAGTGGCACTGACCCAGCCGCCCACCCATACACGTACAGTGGCACTGACCCAGCCGCCCACCCATACACGTACAGTGGCACTGACCCACCCGCCCACCCATACACGTACAGTGGCACTGTACGGGTAGAGTGGGTGTATTACTGTAGTGTGTGTGTGTGTGCCGACAATTCCGACAGGACACCAACCTGTGAGGGAAGTGTTCATAAACCACCGATCTATGTTATCCAGTTTTCTATGAGTGGGTAGTTTTCCCTGCCTCTAGTGACATGACTATGTGTGTCAGTCCCACGTGTAAGTACACACTTTGATCTACAGTAGTTGGCAGTTTCCAGTATGTATATACGAGGCAGGGTCTAATTATAAAGCAAACAGTTACGATTCAATGGTTGGTGAAATCCTTCCGCTGTTTGAAGGAATTGTTAGTGTTGCCTTCGTGGGTTAGATCTCTCTAGATCCTTGGTAATGAAATACCACCATCTGACTAAGTCCCGAAGATCAGCCTGCTCTTTCCTTAAAGAAATTTTGCTATAAAACCTTTTTTTCCTGTACATTACTTTCTTTTCTGGGAAAGCCTGGTCTATGTAAAAGGACCCACCCGCCCGCCCATACATATACAATGATATTCGCCCACCCACCCGCCCATACACTTACAGTGGTATTCACCCACCCACCCGCCCATACACGTACAGTGGTATTGACCCACCCGCCCGCCCATATACGTACAGTGATATATTTATTTATTTATTCTTAAGACCCCGATTGTAGAGATATGGCCAAATATGGATTTCGAATAGTATGATGAGTGTAGATGAGCGAATGTAGTCATTGTTACAGACTAAGGCCGACCATTCCTTAGAATGTGTCATTGATTTGTATACAAATAAAAAGCCCGTGGATATGTTACGATAAGAAATAATTCGTTTGTAAACCGTATGTCTTTGTGTGATATAAAAAGAAATATGTTTTAAACGAGCTAATCTCACCTAGGACGCCAATGTATATCTTATTGTGTACAACAAACTACGTCCCTTCAAATAATTTTTCTTTTAGGCTTACGATTTATTCCGTTATTGCTAATCATTATACATTAATTTTATTTTTTTTTATGTTAATGTTATTGTTATAAATGTTTATGTTAAATTTACCTACTAATTTCTCTAATGTCTGGTTCGAACTCCAGAATGCAATCTTGCACATGATAAATAGGCCAACCTGGAACTCTCAACCTACATTACTGGACCAAAGTTGAACCAAAATATCTTGAACCAAACTTTCAAAACCTGGATTTTTCTTACACAGCTTTAGTTTTTTTTTTTTTTTTTTTTTTTTTTTTTACTTAACCACTTTTATTCTAACGGATTGTTACCAAAATAAAAAAAATATTTAGTTCAGCTTTTTAATCCAAAGAACGGATCTTTTCCGTTAATTCAATGCCACTACTCTTGAATGTTTCCTTTAATTCACTTCCGCTTGATAAATATTCTATTGCTCTAAAAACTGTTCTCCAATAATGATTACGTCCACTGTAATATTTCCTTATCCGCTAGCGGTGCTATATCTATGGCCTTATAAAACCGCTTTCCCAGAACGTACACACGGATAGCGCATACGGCGGCAAGTCAATCATTAGATTAAAAAGTTTGTGATCAACTTTAGCAACCACCTAAACTAACCGATTTCGATCAAAAAAGTAGTGGTAGTGAATTAACGGAAAAGGTCCCAAAGAACTAATTATAGGAAAATTATTTAATCGTTTATTTTTAAAAAAATGGTGGCTTCTTGAACATTTGAAAGGTAAATCTTCAAAACTGTGTAAATCAAAAAGCATTTACACTTACCCTTTTTTACTTAGAACATTTAATTGCAAACTCAACGATATCAAATTTAAGAAAATCGGTCGCCTTTTTTTATACAAACTGATTGCTAAATAACATCAACTGTCATTGACTGACAGCACTTTTGATCAGCCACACGAACAGCTGTTTTATCTATACCTGCAATAATTGGCTGTTAAAAACATTACATTGTCAAACAATGTTATTTACATTCATTATTGGTAATCTTTTTTAACCTTAACCGTTAACACGTTATTGCTTAATGGCTTATTGAATATTAACATAAATTTCTTTTATGGAGTTGCATTTGGAAATGCAATTGAAGCAAGAAGATCTCGTGGCCACCGAGTTAACCCCTTCAGATTTTTATTTATGGGGTAGGGTGAAGGAGCTAGTAAATTCTACTCCTGTAGGAAATGGAATGGACCTGGTTAGTAGAATTGTGGATGCCAGACTATTCAAGAAAATAATGAATTTGAAAATGTTAGGCAATCTCTAGTGGCACGGTTCACTTACTTGTAACATAACCGTTCAGCGGTGGTAATATTGAACATCACTTACTTGTAACATAACCATTCAGCGGTGTTAATATTGAACATCACTTACTTGTAACATAATTTTCAGCGGTTGTAATATTGATATCACTTAATTGTAACATAACCGTTCAGCGGTGGTAATATTGAACATCACTTACTTGTAACATAACCGTTTAGCGGTGGTAATATTGAACGTCACTTACTTGTAACATAAACGTTCAGCGGTAGTAATATTGAACGTTACTTACTTGTAACATAACCGTTCAGCGGTGGTAATATTGAACATCACTTACTTGTAACATAACCGTTCAGCGGTGGTAATATTGAACGTTACTTACTTGTAACATAACCGTTCAGCGGTGGTAATATTGAACATCACTTACTTGTAAGATAAACGTTCAGCGGTGGTAATATTGAACATCACTTACTTGTAACATAAACGTTCAGCGGTGGTAATATTGAACATCACTTACTTGTAACATAAACGTTCAGCGGTGGTAATATTGAACATCACTTACTTGTAACATAACCGTTCAGCGGTGGTAATATTGAATATCACTTACTTGTAACATAACCGTTCAGTGGTAGTAATATTGAATATCACTTACTTGTAACATAACCGTTCAGCGGTAGTAATATTGAACGTTACTTACTTGTAACATAAACGTTCAGCGGTGGTAATATTGAACATCACTTACTTGTAACATAACCGTTCAGCGGTGGTAATATTGAACATCACTTACTTGTAACATAAACGTTCAGCGGTGGTAATATTGAATATCACTTACTTGTAACATAACCGTTCAGTGGTGGTAATATTGAATATCACTTACTTGTAACATAACCGTTCAGCGGTGGTAATATTAAATATCACTTACTTGTAACATAAACGTTCAGCGGTGGTAATATTGAACGTCACTTACTTATAACATAAACGTTCAGCGGTAGTAATATTGAACATCACTTACTTGTAACATAACCGTTCAGCGGTGTTAATATTGAATATCACTTACTTGTAACATAAACGTTCAGCGGTGGTAATATTGAATATCACTTACTTGTAACATAACCGTTCAGCAATGGTAATATTGAACATCACTTACTTGTAACATAACCGTTCAGCAATGTTAATATTGAACATCACTTACTTGTAACATAACCGTTCAGCGGTGGTAATATTGAACATCACTTACTTGTAACATAACCGTTCAGCAATGGTAATATTGAACATCACTTACTTGTAACATAACCGTTCAGCAATGTTAATATTGAACATCACTTACTTGTAACATAACCGTTCTGCGGTGGTAATATTGAACATCACTTACTTGTAACATAAACGTTCAGCGGTGGTAATATTGAACGTCACTTACTTATAACATAAACGTTCAGCGGTGGTAATATTGAATATCACTTACTTGTAACATAACCGTTCAGCGGTGGTAATATTGAATATCACTTACTTGTAACATAAACGTTCAGCGGTGGTAATATTGAACGTCACTTACTTATAACATAAACGTTCAGCGGTAGTAATATTGAACATCACTTACTTGTAACATAACCGTTCAGCGGTGGTAATATTGAACGTCACTTACTTGTAACATAAACGTTCAGCGGTGGTAATATTGAATATCACTTACTTGTAACATAACCGTTCAGCGGTGGTAATATTGAACATCACTTACTTGTAACATAACCGTTCAGCGGAGGTAATATTGAACGTTACTTACTTGTAACATAACCGTTCTGCGGTGGTAATATTGAACATCACTTACTTGTAAGATAAACGTTCAGCGGTGGTAATATTGAACATCACTTACTTGTAACATAAACGTTCAGCGGTAGTAATATTGAACATCACTTACTTGTAACATAACCGTTCAGCGGTGGTAATATTGAACATCACTTACTTGTAACATAAACGTTCAGCGGTGGTAATATTGAACATCACTTACTTGTAACATAACCGTTCAGCGGTGGTAATATTGAATATCACTTACTTGTAACATAACCGTTCAGTGGTAGTAATATTGAATATCACTTACTTGTAACATAACCGTTCAGCGGTAGTAATATTGAACGTTACTTACTTGTAACATAAACGTTCAGGGGTGGTAATATTGAATATCACTTACTTGTAACATAACCGTTCAGTGGTGGTAATATTGAATATCACTTACTTGTAACATAACCGTTCAGCGGTGGTAATATTGAATATCACTTACTTGTAACATAACCGTTCAGCGGTGGTAATATTGAATATCACTTACTTGTAACATAACCGTTCAGCGGTAGTAATATTGAACATCACTTACTTGTAACATAACCGTTCAGCGGTGTTAATATTGAATATCACTTACTTGTAACATAAACGTTCAGCGGTGGTAATATTGAATATCATTTACTTGTAACATAACCGTTCAGTGGTGGTAATATTGAACATCACTTACTTGTAACATAGCCGTTCAGCGGTGGTAATATTGAACGTCACTTACTTGTAACATAAACGTTCAGAGGTGGTAATATTGAATATCACTTACTTGTAACATAACCGTTCTGCGGTGGTAATATTGAACATCACTTAGGCTACTTGTAACATAACCGTTCAGCGGTAGTAATATTGAACGTAACTTACTTGTAACATAAACGTTCAGGGGTGGTAATATTGAATATCACTTACTTGTAACATAACCGTTCACTGGTGGTGATATTGAATATCACTTACTTGTAACATAACCGTTCAGCGGTGGTAATATTGAATATCACTTACTTGTAACATAAACGTTCAGCGGTGGTAATATTGAACGTCACTTACTTGTAACATAAACGTTCAGCGGTGGTAATATTGAATATCACTTACTTGTAACATAACCGTTCTGCGGTGGTAATATTGAACATCACTTACTTGTAACATAAACGTTCAGCGGTGGTAATATTGAACGTCACTTACTTATAACATAAACGTTCAGCGGTGGTAATATTGAATATCACTTACTTGTAACATAACCGTTCAGCGGTGGTAATATTGAATATCACTTACTTGTAACATAACCGTTCAGCGGTGGTAATATTGAATATCACTTACTTGTAACATAAACGTTCAGCGGTGGTAATATTGAACGTCACTTACTTATAACATAAACGTTCAGCGGTGGTAATATTGAATATCACTTACTTGTAACATAACCGTTCAGCGGTGGTAATATTGAATATCACTTACTTGTAACATAAACGTTCAGCGGTGGTAAAATTGAACATCACTTACTTGTAACATAACCGTTCTGCGGTGGTAATATTGAACGTCACTTACTTATAACATAAACGTTCAGCGGTGGTAATATTGAATATCACTTACTTGTAACATAACCGTTCAGCGGTGGTAATATTGAATATCACTTACTTGTAACATAAACGTTCAGCGGTGGTAATATTGAATATCACTTACTTGTAACATAACCGTTCAGCGGTGGTAATATTGAACATCACTTACTTGTAACATAACCGTTCAGCGGTGGTAATATTGAACGTCACTTACTTGTAACATAAACGTTCAGCGGTGGTAATATTGAATATCACTTACTTGTAACATAACCGTTCTGCGGTGGTAATATTGAACATCACTTACTTGTAACATAAACGTTCAGCGGTGGTAATATTGAATATCACTTACTTGTAACATAACCGTTCAGCGGTGTTAATATTGAACATCACTTACTTGTAACATAAACGTTCAGCGGTGGTAATATTGAATATCACTTACTTGTAACATAATCGTTCAGCAGTGGTAATATTGAATATCACTTACTTGTAACATAAACGTTCAGCGGTGGTAATATTGAATATCACTTACTTGTAACATAACCGTTCTGCGGTGGTAATATTGAACATCACTTACTTGTAACATAAACGTTCAGCGGTGGTAATATTGAATATCACTTACTTGTAACATAACCGTTCAGCGGTGTTAATATTGAACATCACTTACTTGTAACATAAACGTTCAGCGGTGGTAATATTGAATATCACTTACTTGTAACATAATCGTTCAGCAGTGGTAATATTGAATATCACTTACTTGTAACATAACCGTTCAGCGGTGTTAATATTGAACATCACTTACTTGTAACATAAACGTTCAGCGGTGGTAATATTGAATATCACTTACTTGTAACATAACCGTTCAGCGGTGTTAATATTGAACATCACTTACTTGTAACATAACCGTTCAGCGGTGGTAATATTGAACGTCACTTACTTGTAACATAAACGTTCAGCGGTGGTAATATTGAATATCACTTACTTGTAACATAACCGTTCTGCGGTGGTAATATTGAACATCACTTACTTGTAACATAAACGTTCAGCGGTGGTAATATTGAATATCACTTACTTGTAACATAACCGTTCAGCGGTGTTAATATTGAACATCACTTACTTGTAACATAAACGTTCAGCGGTGGTAATATTGAATATCACTTACTTGTAACATAATCGTTCAGCAGTGGTAATATTGAATATCACTTACTTGTAACATAATCGTTCAGCGGTGGTAATATTGAATATCACTTACTTGTAACATAATCGTTCAGCGGTGGTAATATTGAATATCACTTACTTGTAACATAACCGTTCAGCGGTGGTAATATTGAATATCACTTACTTGTAACATAACCGTTCAGCGGTGTTAATATTTAACATCACTTACTTGTAACATAACCGTTCAGCGGTGTTAATATTGAACATCACTTACTTGTAACATAAACGTTCAGCGGTGGTAATATTGAATATCACTTACTTGTAACATAATCGTTCAGCGGTGGTAATTTTGAACATCACTTACTTGTAACATAACCGTTCAAAGGTGGTAATATTGAACCTCACTTACTTGTAACATAAACGTTCAGCGGTAGTAATATTGAACGTTACTTACTTGTAACATAACCGTTCAGCGGTGATAATATTGAACATCATTTACTTGTAACATAAACGTTCAGCGGTGGTAATATTGAACATCACTTACTTGTAACATAACCGTTCAGCAATGGTAATATTGAATATCACTTACTTGTAACATAACCGTTCAGCAATGTTAATAATGAACATCACTTACTTGTAACATAACCGTTCAGCAATGGTAATATTGAACATCACTTACTTGTAACATAACCGTTCAGCGGTAGTAATATTGAACGTTACTTACTTGTAACATAAACGTTCAGGGGTGGTAATATTGAATATCACTTACTTGTAACATAACCGTTCAGCGGTGGTAATATTGAATATCACTTACTTGTAACATAACCGTTCAGTGGTGGTAATATTGAATATCACTTACTTGTAACATAACCGTTCAGCGGTGGTAATATTGAATATCACTTACTTGTAACATAACCGTTCAGCGGTGGTAATATTGAATATCACTTACTTGTAACATAACCGTTCAGCGGTGGTAATATTGAATATCACTTACTTGTAACATAACCGTTCAGTGGTAGTAATATTGAACATCACTTACTTGTAACATAACCGTTCAGCGGTAGTAATATTGAATATCACTTACTTGTAACATAAACGTTCAGCGGTGGTAATATTGAATATCACTTACTTGTAACATAACCGTTCAGCGGTGGTAATATTGAACATCACTTACTTGTAACATAACCGTTCAGCGGTGGTAATATTGAACGTCACTTACTTGTAACATAAACGTTCAGCGGTGGTAATATTGAATATCACTTACTTGTAACATAACCGTTCTGCGGTGGTAATATTGAACATCACTTAGGCTACTTGTAACATAACCGTTCAGCGGTAGTAATACTGAACGTTACTTACTTGTAACATAAACGTTCAGGGGTGGTAATATTGAATATCACTTACTTGTAACATAACCGTTCAGTGGTGGTGATATTGAATATCACTTACTTGTAACATAATGGTTCAGCGGTGGTAATATTGAATATCACTTACTTGTAACATAAACGTTCAGCGGTGGTAATATTGAACGTCACTTACTTATAACATAAACGTTCAGCGGTGGTAATATTGAATATCACTTACTTGTAACATAACCGTTCAGCGGTGGTAATATTGAATATCACTTACTTGTAACATAAACGTTCAGCGGTGGTAATATTGAACGTCACTTACTTATAACATAAACGTTCAGCGGTAGTAATATTGAACATCACTTACTTGTAACATAACCGTTCAGTGGTGTTAATATTTAACATCACTTACTTGTAACATAAACGTTCAGCGGTGGTAATATTGAATATCACTTACTTGTAACATAACCGTTCAGCGGTGGTAATATTGAACATCACTTACTTGTAACATAACCGTTCAGCGGTGGTAATATTGAACGTCACTTACTTGTAACATAAACGTTCAGCGGTGGTAATATTGAATATCACTTACTTGTAACATAACCGTTCTGCGGTGGTAATATTGAACATCACTTACTTGTAACATAAACGTTCAGCGGTGGTATTATTGAATATCACTTACTTGTAACATAACCGTTCAGCGGTGTTAATATTGAACATCACTTACTTGTAACATAAACGTTCAGCGGTGGTAATATTGAATATCACTTACTTGTAACATAATCGTTCAGCGGTGGTAATATTGAATATCACTTACTTGTAACATAATCGTTGAGCGGTGGTAATATTGAATATCACTTACTTGTAACATAATCGTTCAGCGGTGGTAATATTGAATATCACTTACTTGTAACATAACCGTTCAGCGGTGGTAATATTGAATATCACTTACTTGTAACATAACCGTTCAGCGGTGTTAATATTTAACATCACTTACTTGTAACATAACCGTTCAGCGGTGTTAATATTGAACATCACTTACTTGTAACATAAACGTTCAGCGGTGGTAATATTGAATTTCACTTACTTGTAACATAATCGTTCAGCGGTGGTAATTTTGAACATCACTTACTTGTAACATAACCGTTCAAAGGTGGTAATATTGAACCTCACTTACTTGTAACATAAACGTTCAGCGGTAGTAATATTGAACGTTACTTACTTGTAACATAACCGTTCAGCGGTGGTAATATTGAACATCATTTACTTGTAACATAAACGTTCAGCGGTGGTAATATTGAACATCACTTACTTGTAACATAACCGTTCAGCAATGGTAATATTGAACATCACTTACTTGTAACATAACCGTTCAGCAATGTTAATATTGAACATCACTTACTTGTAACATAACCGTTCAGCAATGGTAATATTGAACATCACTTACTTGTAACATAACCGTTCAGCAATGGTAATATTGAACATCACTTACTTGTAACATAACCGTTCAGCATTGGTACTTCCCTTTAAGGGGGTAGGTGCATGGAAAATTTTTATTTTTATCGAAAAATGTTTTTTTTTTACCATTTTATAGCTTAAAATGTCCTCTTTCCAACGGTATATAACACTAATTATTTATTATTTTCTAAATGTGCTTCAATATTAGTTTTCTAAAAGTGTCCTACTCGATTTCCTATTGAAATCATCTCTCTGAGTGCCACACGTTGTGTATTCAATTATTACTCTAATATCATCTTTATATAGTAATACTAGTGCATATAGTAATTGTAGTAATACATTTGAAGAAGATAAAGGGAAGGAACCATCATATGCACCAGGGTTTTATTAATGTAAGTTTTTGTGTTGTTTTTATTAGTAAAACTGTATTTATTTTGGTTTATTGCGATTTTCCGAAAGTTGTGTTTTTTGACACATATGTTCCTTTTTCTCAAAAACTATTAATGGTAACAAGATGAAACTTTTTGTGGTTATATATGTAACTTAGTTACACAAGCAGAATAAAAAAAATAGTCAAAATTAACAAAGAATAAAATTTAAAAAAAATTATAAATAAAAAGAATTTGAAAAAATTTTAAAGGTTTTTTTTAAATTTGGTGAAAAATTTATAATTATTCCAAAGTTAGATTTTACACCCGTAGTTTATGTAACAAAGGCCAATGTATCAGGTAAAAAAAACAGAAATGAAATATCTTTTCTACTTTCTGAGAAAAAGGTACATATGTTAACATTACGGAAGATAGGGCGCACCTATCCCCTTAATTCAATATTCTTTGTACAGTAATAGAACACCTTATTTTCAATTTTTGTGTTAATCCTTTGGAAATAATTATGTTAGTTTGTTATTTTATCATTAATTCAGTTTTTTATAATTTAATGTAATTTTTTTAATATTTTATAACTACGTTATTTACATATAAAATTTTTTTAAATAAAAAAATGTATAATTGTAAAGGCGAAAAATACCCTTTTTTACTTTTAAAATTGTAAATATTTGTACATTAAAAAAAAATAAAAAACATCTTAATCCCTTTAGTTATGTGTAAAAAACGTAGTTAAAAAAGATTAAATTTGATTTTAAATCACCTTTATCTACCTCTTCAAAAGGCCACAAGCTCTAATGTAGTGGTTAAAGAAATTTGTTATATATTTTTCTGTCTCAAGGGAAAGTACGTTAACTAATTTTGATTACAAAATTGGGAAACAAGTCACCGAAAACCGATTTCACCACCTTAAGGTGGGCCCTTCACATGTCACAGTCCACTGTCTTTATAAAGTTTCCCGGTAAAAAGTACCAGCCTGTGCTGGATTCGAACTGACAATCCTGAGCGCTCCATTTCTGGGGTACTGGGCATATATGGGTTAAAATCAAATTGTACGGTTGTGCTCCTAGATAAGAAGGTTTAATAGTCCATAAAAATCAGTAATTTTACTTTTAGCGGGTGAGAAGAAAAACACTTGCCATTGATTCAATGTGTACATGTTCCTTTACGACAATCTGAAGATTGATATAACTCTACAGAATTTTAATTGCTAACTCCACAAAACTCATCTATCAAACATTTTATTTGTTAGGATGTAAAAACCATTTCTATCTTATTATTCAAAGGAAGTTTATTAAGAAACTTACTTTAGAAAAACTGCCCAATTCCAGTTGGAAGTAATACACACAGCTGTCCCGTACAGGAGGGCTGCACCGTCAGACACGTCCGTCATCACAGGTTTTTGCTATCCCGAGCCTACTTTTCTTCTCCAATCCGTTATAATGTCGGATACGCCACGGACTGTTTGTTGTATTAAGGCAGACAAGGATAAAGCTATTTCTCCCGTTATCAATAAAACGGTTGCATACCTACCCCCCGTAGAAAAAGGTACATTACAGCCATCGCACATAACTGTATCATACAGGTATGTTATGGGCTTGGTATACGACTCCCCGTAGTAAAGGCACATTACAGACATCGCACATAACTATATCATTCAGGTATGTTATGTGCTTGGTATACGACTGCCCGTAGTAAAGGCACATTACAGCCATCACACATAACTGTATCATACATGTATGTTACGTGCTTGGTATACGACTGACCGTAGTAAAGGCATATTACAGCCATCGCACATAACTGTATCACACAGGTATGTTACGTGCTTAGTATACGACTGACCGTAGTAAATGCACAATACAGCCATAGCAATTAACTGTATCACACAGGTATGTTACGTGCTTGGTATACGACTGACCGTAGTAAAGGCACAATACAGCTATCGCAATTAACTGTATCACACAGGTATGTTACGTGCTTGGTTTACGACTGACCGTAGTAAATGCACAATACAGCCATCGCAATTAACTGTATCACACCGGTATGTTACGTGCTTGGTATACGACTGACCGTAGTAAATGCACAATACAGCCATCGCAATTAACTGTATCACACTGGTATGTTACGTGCTTGGTTTACGACTGACCGTAGTAAAGGCACAATACAGCTATCGCAATTAACTGTATCACACCGGTATGTTACGTGCTTGGTTTACGACTGACCGTAGTAAAGGCACAATACAGCTATCGAAATTAACTGTATCATACATGTATGTTACGTACTTGGTTTACGACTGACCGTAGTAAATGCACAATACAGCCATCGCAATTAACTGTATCACACAGGTATGTTACGTGCTTGGTTTACGACTGACCGTAGTAAATGCACAATACAGCCATCGCAATTAACTGTATCACACCGGTATGTTACGTGCTTGGTTTACGACTGACCGTAGTAAAGGCACAATACAGCTATCGAAATTAACTGTATCATACATGTATGTTACGTGCTTGGTTTACGACTGACCGAAGTAATAAATATAAATAAATAAATAAATGTTTTATTGCATATTTTTACATTTGTATAATGCATCGCAATCGTCATTACTATGAAATATTTAAACTAAGCTAAAATTATTCATCCACGCTTACATCCAGATCCACATTCATACATACAATAAGCATGCATTCACACACCCATTCTTTCAAAAAAAGAAAAAAATTGTTCCCACTCAGCCAGCCTACTCTTGCAATTTTACTAGATCTCCCAGTTATGTGCCAAAAACTCGTCCGAACTGTAGAATGCCTCTGCAATCAACACTTGCTTCAGACGAGATTTGAACGCCTTCAGCGTAGGAGCACATTTGATTGAATTTGGCAGCTTGTTGACAAATTGAACACCTGCCTGTGCGGGCAATCGTTCGTAAGCTACCGTCCTGTGTTTCCCAGTTCGGTAGTTACCCCTGCCTCTAGTCTCATAAGAGTGTATGTCGCAACCTCTTATGGACTCGCATTTTTATTTAAAAAAGAGACATGTTTCAAGAATGTAGAGACAGGGTAATGTCAACAAGTTCTGGTTTTTGAATGCTGCTCTGCACGACTCTCTCTGCCTAAGTTTTGCGATTATTCGAACCGCTCTTTTTTGAAGAACAAATATTCTTGAGAGGTTCGCGTTGGAGCAACCTCCCCACACCGCCAGTCCGTATGAGAGATGTGGGTAAATTACTCCGTAGTACGCCGTCATCAGTACCTGAGTTGGGCAATACTCTGACAGTTTTCTCAAAACATAAATTCCTGAGGACAGTTTTGAGCAAACGTGGTCTACTTGGCAATCCCAAGTCAATCCTTGATCTAGGTATATTCCTAGGAATTTGGCTGAGTAGACCTCTTCGATCTCAGTTTCATCCAGCATGACTGTAGGTATCTCTGAGTCTTTTTGACGCAAACCAAATTTGATGAAGTTTGATTTTGTTGGTTGGTTTTGAGGTTGAGATTATTAAAATGTTGGATTGCGCTGTTGAGCTCCAAAAAGGTCACCTTTTCGAGCTCTTGGATTGTTTTTGCGTTCATGCAGAGTGTCGTGTCATCTGCAGATTGGACAATTTGTCCTTGTTGTGTGGATGAGGCAACATCATTGACGTAGGTCAAGAAGAGCAGCGGACTAAGTATAGAGCCTTGGGGGACCCCATAATTTAGCCACTCCTCTCCCGACCGGGTTTCAGAAATTCCAACGAATTGTGTTCTACTACTGAGTTCTACCTGTGTTCTAATCTGCCTGTAGTAAAGGCACATTACAGCCATCGCACATAACTGTATCATACAGGTATGTTATCTGCTTGGTATACGACTTCCCGTAGTAAAGGCACATTACAGCCATCGCACATAACTGAATCATACATGTATGTTACATGCTTGGTATACGACTGACCGTAGTAAAGTCACATTACAGCCATCGCACATAACTGTATCACACAGGTATGTTACGTGCTTGGTATACGACTGACCGTAGTAAATGCACAATACAGCCATCGCAATTAACTGTACCATACATGTATGTTACGTGCTTGGTTTACGACTGACCGTAGTAAATGCACAATACAGCCATCGCAATTAACTGTATCACACAGGTATGTTACGTGCTTGGTTTACGACTGACCGTAGTAAATGCACAATACAGCCATCGCAATTAACTGTATCACACCGGTATGTTACGTGCTTGGTTTACGACTGACCGTAGTAAAGGCACAATACAGCTATCGAAATTAACTGTATCATACATGTATGTTACGTGCTTGGTTTACGACTGACCGTAGTAAAGGCACAATACAGCTATCGAAATTAACTGTATCACACAGGTATGTTACGTGCTTGGTATACGACTGACCGTAGTAAATGCACAATACAGCCATCGCAATTAACTGTATCACACAGGTATGTTACGTGCTTGGTTTACGACTGACCGTAGTAAATGCACAATACAGCCATCGCAATTAACTGTATCACACAGGTATGTTACGTGCTTGGTTTACGACTGACCGTAGTAAATGCACAATACAGCCATCGCAATTAACTGTATCACACCGGTATGTTACGTGCTTGGTTTACGACTGACCGTAGTAAAGGCACAATACAGCTATCGAAATTAACTGTATCACACAGGTATGTTACGTGCTTGGTTTACGACTGACCGTAGTAAATGCACAATACAGCCATAGCAATTAACTGTATCACACAGGTATGTTACGTGCTTGGTATACGACTGACCGTAGTAAAGGCACAATACAGCTATCGCAATTAACTGTATCACACAGGTATGTTACGTGCTTGGTTTACGACTGACCGTAGTAAATGCACAATACAGCCATCGCAATTAACTGTATCACACAGGTATGTTACGTGCTTGGTATACGACTGACCGTAGTAAATGCACAATACAGCCATCGCAATTAACTGTATCACACTGGTATGTTACGTGCTTGGTTTACGACTGACCGTAGTAAAGGCACAATACAGCTATCGAAATTAACTGTATCATACATGTATGTTACGTGCTTGGTTTACGACTGACCGTAGTAAATGCACAATACAGCCATAGCAATTAACTGTATCACACAGGTATGTTACGTGCTTGGTATACGACTGACCGTAGTAAATGCACAATACAGCCATCGCAATTAACTGTATCATACATGTATGTTACGTACTTGGTTTACGACTGACCGTAGTAAATGCACAATTCAGCCATCGCAATTAACTGTATCACACAGGTATGTTACGTGCTTGGTTTACGACTGACCGTAGTAAATGCACAATACAGCCATCGTAATTAACTGTATCACACCGGTATGTTACGTGCTTGGTTTACGACTGACCGTAGTAAAGGCACAATACAGCTATCGAAATTAACTGTATCATACATGTATGTTACGTGCTTGGTTTACGACTGACCGTAGTAAATGCACAATACAGCCATAGCAATTAACTGTATCACACAGGTATGTTACGTGCTTGGTATACGACTGACCGTAGTAAATGCACAATACAGCCATCGCAATTAACTGTATCACACAGGTATGTTATGTGCTTGGTTTACCACTGACCGTAGTAAATGCACAATACAGCCATCGCAATTAACTGTATCACACTGGTATGTTACGTGCTTGGTTTACGACTGACCGTAGTAAAGGCACAATACAGCTATCGAAATTAACTGTATCATACATGTATGTTACGTGCTTAGTTTACGACTGACCGTAGTAAATGCACAATACAGCCATAGCAATTAACTGTATCACACAGGTATGTTACGTGCTTGGTATACGACTGACCGTAGTAAATGCACAATACAGCCATCGCAATTAACTGTATCACACCGGTATGTTACGTGCTTGGTTTACGACTGACCGTAGTAAATGCACAATACAGCCATCGCAATTAACTGTATCACACCGGTATGTTACGTGCTTGGTTTACGACTGACCGTAGTAAAGGCACAATACAGCTATCGAAATTAACTGTATCATACATGTATGTTACGTGCTTAGTTTACGACTGACCGTAGTAAATGCACAATACAGCCATAGCAATTAACTGTATCACACAGGTATGTTACGTGCTTGGTATACGACTGACCGTAGTAAAGGCACAATACAGCTATCGCAATTAACTGTATCACACAGGTATGTTACGTGCTTGGTTTACGACTGACCGTAGTAAATGCACAATACAGCCATCGCAATTAACTGTATCACACCGGTATGTTACGTGCTTGGTTTACGACTGACCGTAGTAAAGGCACAATACAGCTGTCGAAATTAACTGTATCATACATGTATGTTACGTGCTTGGTTTACGACTGACCGTAGTAAATGCACAATACAGCCATAGCAATTAACTGTATCACACAGGTATGTTACGTGCTTGGTATACGACTGACCGTAGTAAATGCACAATACAGCCATCGCAATTAACTGTATCACACCGGTATGTTACGTGCTTGGTTTACCACTGACCGTAGTAAATGCACAATACAGCCATCGCAATTAACTGTATCACACTGGTATGTTACGTGCTTGGTTTACGACTGACCGTAGTAAAGGCACAATACAGCTATCGAAATTAACTGTATCATACATGTATGTTACGTGCTTAGTTTACGACTGACCTTAGTAAATGCACAATACAGCCATAGCAATTAACTGTATCACACAGGTATGTTACGTGCTTGGTATACGACTGACCGTAGTAAATGCACAATACAGCCATCGCAATTAACTGTATCACACCGGTATGTTACGTGCTTGGTTTACCACTGACCGTAGTAAATGCACAATACAGCCATCGCAATTAACTGTATCACACTGGTGTGTTACGTGCTTGGTTTACGACTGACCGTAGTAAAGGCACAATACAGCTATCGAAATTAACTGTATCATACATGTATGTTACGTGCTTAGTTTACGACTGACCGTAGTAAATGCACAATACAGCCATAGCAATTAACTGTATCACACAGGTATGTTACGTGCTTGGTATACGACTGACCGTAGTAAAGGCACAATACAGCTATCGCAATTAACTGTATCACACAGGTATGTTACGTGCTTGGTTTACGACTGACCGTAGTAAATGCACAATACAGCCATTGCAATTAACTGTATCACACCGGTATGTTACGTGCTTGGTTTACGACTGACCGTAGTAAAGGCACAATACAGCTGTCGAAATTAACTGTATCATACATGTATGTTACGTGCTTGGTTTACGACTGACCGTAGTAAATGCACAATACAGCCATAGCAATTAACTGTATCACACAGGTATGTTACGTGCTTGGTATACGACTGACCGTAGTAAAGGCACAATACAGCTATCGCAATTAACTGTATCACACAGGTATGTTACGTGCTTGGTTTACGACTGACCGTAGTAAATGCACAATACAGCCATCGCAATTAACTGTATCACACAGGTATGTTACGTGCTTGGTTTACGACTGACCGTAGTAAATGCACAATTCAGCCATCGCAATTAACTGTATCACACTGGTATGTTACGTGCTTGGTTTACGACTGACCGTAGTAAAGGCACAATACATCTATCGAAATGAACTGTATCATACATGTATGTTACGTGCTTGGTTTACGACTGACCGTAGTAAATGCACAATACAGCCATAGCAATTAACTGTATCACACAGGTATGTTACGTGCTTGGTATACGACTGACCGTAGTAAAGGCACAATACAGCTATCGCAATTAACTGTATCACAGTGGTTTACGACTGACCGTAGTAAATGCACAATACAGCCATCGCAATTAACTGTATCACACCGGTATGTTACGTGCTTGGTTTACGACTGACCGTAGTAAAGGCACATTACAGCCATCGCACATAACTGTATCACACATGTATGTTACGTGCTTAGTTTACGACTGACCGTGATAAAGGCACATAACATACAACGCACATAACTCTATCACACAGGTATGTTACGTGCTTAGTTTACGACTGACCGTGGTAAAGGCACATAACATACAACGCACATAACTGTATCACACCGGTATGTTACGTGCTTCGTATACGACTTGGATTTTACCCATGAATCTAATAACAAGCAGGTTATATTTATTAACTACATAATATATCCAATTACCACAACAAAAATAACTAGCGTCTTTAAGTGTACATCGTTAATTGTATCTTCAATCTTGATAGTGGTCGCAACTCTATTTCTTATAACTACTGTGTTACGATATCCCACTATTCACCTCACTAAATCCAGGCGATCGTTTGATGTCACGGATGTGTGTCCGTAATGACACTTGACACGTATAAACAACGTTCTCACGCATTACAAGAGACTAATGTTGAAGATTAAGATATATTTTGATCAGAAGTGTGTTATAAACATATATGTGTTCTTAAATTCATAATTAGGTTACGTGTACTTTATTGCTAAATCTAAACTGAAACATGTACCATGAAATGATTTTTAATTACAGGCTTATCTCCATCTTGCCTAAATTTCCTTATAATCCAAACAACATTTTTTCTGAATTTATTAAATATAATGGACTATCATAATAACACAAAAAGAGTCAAATAACAACAATACATATTTTTTGAAGTTAATTTATAAGCTTTACAATAAACATTAATAATCCTACTCTGGAGAAATTTATCCGGGTAATTGTTTCTCAAAAACTAATTGACCGAGTTGTGTGTGCGATTGCGTATGGGAATAACTAGGAAGTCATATACCAGCGTTTGAGAACAACTAAAGTACCATATGAAAATAACTGAAGGTATCGAGGTGATTTTGGATTTTAAAAAAAATTCTTTTTGTCAGGACTTTCATTAATTCAAGTCGATGAGGAAAATTAAAATGATGTCCATAGCTTCCTATAGAAAAACGTTAATCTTGTTACAGGATTATCTATTTTTATTACGTATTCGGATGCCCTAGCTGATTACAAGAACAAACATTTTCTTGATATAAAAAACTGGTATTACAACTCCTACAAGTTAAGAATATGGTTTTCAAAACTGTAGTTTTTTACTGTTTTAGTGATACTTGAATACCTTTGATCAACAACAAAATGCTGTATATATTAATGGTTTTGGGGGAAAAGTCAATAACAGGTAATGCATTTCATAGTTTGAAATGATAATAAATCATTTTAAAAGTTCAAAGAACTCCAATATTTTGAACTGCGTAGTATTTGTCGTGCGAATGTAAAACCCTAAGTACTATTACTCATACATAATTCAATTGTTTCATTGTACTTGAGGAAAAAGAGTATGCATGACAAATGAATGCCAGTCACGCTTGCTGATCGGCTCTTTTAAATTGCTGCGTACGGGGTTTTTCTCAAACTTCTTTTGTCGTTTACGTCATAGACATTCGGGCTGCTTCTGTTTTAATCAGATACGGTACACAAAAACTACAAAATTGCATTTTTAAAGTACAGTACAGTTTTACTGCCGGTAGAATGAGAACATGTTTTTTAATAAGAATAAATTAAAGAGTTAATTCTGTTTTTATTACGAAGAATGCTGTCTGCACTGCAACATCGCCCACTACTAACGTTGCATTCATTTAGAAGTGCCTGATGAGAACCGCTTCATTATTGCTGGGGCCAGTGACATTTTAATCAACCTTATATAAGAAAAAAAGAGACGTCAACAATTAATTTTAAGATTGGATAAATAACTATTTCTACGATTGGAGAAATGATTAATCTTTAAATATACGCGAGGATGCCAACAGAGATCGTGGATCGTTTGAGTAAGGATCTGGTAGAAGCAGACTGAGGTAGTAGAAATCCGGGATAGGAAGTCCAAACAAGTGGACTTTTCTAAAACCAACTATGTGACCGCTTATTCCCGATAAATGAAATTAGCTCCCCCAAATTTGCTATTTGCCATTCCAACAAAACTTAAACTGTAGCCGTGATCTCGTTCTAATTGCTCCGTGCAAGCTTCATCTGATTGTCACTTGCTTCATGAGTTATCAATATTGACAAGAATGTTCAGTTGTTTCAACTGAAAAGAGGTGGGGTTTAATTGGTAGATACATCTCAAAGGTGCGAATAGAGGGTTCCGGAGGGCTTCACTCATCCATGAAACCTGCAAGACTTGGAACCAAGGTCGCATGGCAGGATTAGGAAGGCCGCCAGGAGAATGCCGCTCAGCTAGAGGAGTTGGCTGACGTCACCGCAGGGAATACATTATGACATTGTTAAAATTGTAAACTTTGTATTGCTGTGAATTGATGTTGTTTGTGGTCTTAAAATATTGGAGTAAAGATTTGACACATTTTGAAAAGAAAATGTTTAATGCAATTATTTTTAAACTGGATATCATACACGTAGTGTATGGGTATTGATTGAATCACCCATACACGTACAGTAGTATTGACCCACCTACCCACCCATACATGTACAGTGGTACTGACTGCTTATGTTTATGCTGGCGTACGCCTAAACATTGTCGAAATATGTCATAATAGAGAATACATTGTTTTATTTTAATACAAAGTTTTAATTTAATCAATTTTAACTGATTAAGGCAAAAACTAATAATTTTATTTCAAAACATAGTACTTTTGTCAGATAGCAACTCAAGTGCATTGATAAATTTACATAATATGATGATTTTTATTTGATCAATTTACCTAATCAGATCTGTTCCTCTTATATAGGGTAAATTAAAATTCTTACGCTATTTTAGCTTTAAATGTGTAGTAATCCGAATGTCTTATTTAAGTTATATACCATTCAACAGTTTAGTAATCCTTTCGGTAGATATTTAAATGATGTTTCAAATGATACCACTGAATATTTTTTTCTATTTTGTTTTGACTGAATCAATGTTTCAGGAATGAAAAAATGTGTTATGTATTTATTAGTTTAGTGATTATAGTAATTTTTAAAGAGTATGAAATGTAATTTAAATTCTCATTTATAAAAAAATGAAATATTCAAGATGGCTGAATATAATTTTAATATTTTTCCTTTTTAGTTTGAACGTATTTTTTAGTGAGACAAACTATAGCAATCCTATATATTAAAATAATCGGGTAATTTAGTTCACTCACTTTCTGAACTTATTATTACTTGACCGATTTTGATGAAATTTTTCAATTCAAAAAATAATTTTGATTTCTAAATCGTAATGGAGCTAGATTTTTGAAAATCCCATAGGTTTTTGTAATACACGTCGTCCTAAGTTGCAATGTTATTCTAATGGAGATTAATTTTAATTGACCAGCTGGCTGCATAAAAAAGTTTAAATGGTCCGAATATTTTTTTAGGTTAAACATAGAATAAAATATCAAGTTAGTTATAAAAGAGCGAATACATGTCTGACTGTGTGTATGTTATCATCAGCCGTTAAATAAATGAAAACATTTATTGGCTTAGTAATAACATTGTTTGTTTATAATTACTATACTCTAAATAGAGTGCACATTAAGTGCAGTGAGTGAGCTACTGTAAATGAATTTAAATAATACTATTTTACTTACTACATTTCAATCACTAATATTTGAAGTCAATTGTTACATGCCGAGGCTTATTTAACCTGAATATAAAAAACTGTTATCTCCCGAAATAAACGAGCCGTTGCATTCTATTAACATTGCCTTTTCTTCATGAAAGCAATGGTGTATTTTAAAACTCAAAAGGGTTGTACCGTTTCAAATGTGAGAAATATTTAAATGAATTTTAACTAAATAATAATAAAAAATTATACATAATTGTTTTCAGGGTGCAAAGGCAATAATAATTGACATTTTGCATGGCTGTCTTCTCATCACACATTTTAAGTCGACTTCTACATCTTTAATCTAGTATATTAATAAATCTTCATTATTATCATTTTCTAACATCTTTCATTATCGTTTTAAAGGCAGCATTACGACCAGCTCTATTTACATTTCGTAGGCTATACCGTATGCTTAAATAATGGAATGGAACTTGTCAGGAATTCTGAAACAATGGCTATTTTTTTTCGAAAATAAATAAGTGTAATTGGTTTATTTCCTGGTTAGGTTAATGCAATGAATTTTATTCATTACCTAGTTAAAATGTATAGGGTAGTACTGATTTATGAAAAATGAATGAAAATTTGATTTACTTGCCATAAACATAAATAAATACATACAATGTTATTGATACTTATTTGCAAAATAAAATATAGGAAACATAAGTAGAAATATAAAATAAATGAAACTTAATACAACATATTTTCCTAGTTAACATATTAGCCATTGGGAAAAGGCCTGCATGGTCGGAAGCCTGTGCGCAGACCCGAGTTGCTAAAAAGCTGCACGATGGCGTTTCTTTTATTCTTTTCTCCTTGTTATATTGATATTTATTTTCCCCTGTAAATTTGTTTAAAGAGATTTCTGTACCAAAACAACCTCGTGCACGACTGCACACGGCATCTAGCACAGCTGTCCTCATTGCTTACGTACGAGTATATCTCTTTTCACAATTTTCCGATTTCTTCTATTGATATATTTTAACAGGGAATCTGCAGTTAAAAACGTACTAATTATTTATATTTTAACTAAACTACGTTTTAATCACTTTACACCTCCATAACTTTAAGAGTAATCATACGTATTTATGTCATTACGTAAGAAATAAATATTTATTTCATTTTATAGCAAATTAACGTATATATGATAAAACGAGCTCGAGGCTTGGCCATTGTGACATAGCGACAAGCTTTTCAGTTAAACTCTTGTTGGAAACGATAATATTCACAAAGAAATCAGCGGAGTTTACATTATTTTGCAAAATTATATTTCCCTCAAACTGTTAATTACGAGTTGGAGGTTTAAGGGCGTTAGTATAAATGAAACGCGCGTTATAGCTGTTTATTCGTTTTATTCCGTTTATTCTGTACAAAATTTGCACGAGTTTAAGTTATGTCATATTACTCATGTCATTGTCAAGAATGCTAAAACATTATAATAATAAGTAAATAGCGTATGGTTTGTTGTCAGCTACCGTTCATTAACTAAAAATATGAAAAAAAAAATAATAATAATAATACGTATTTGCACACTGTAACCGAGTGATCTGTTGTTGGATAGACTCCCCGCAATCACACGACCGATCCAGTGTCAATCTCCATTTATATTTCCACTGCTTACATCGGCCCACGCCAGTTCGGAAGCGATTTAAGAAGAGTGTCCATAATCTATGAGGGAGGTCCATTTCACCTAAAGGTACAGACGAATCGATATTAATGAATTACATGCTGTAAATATAATGATAAACATTGATCTGTTTAGTGTAACTATATATTATATAACAGTCAACTAATTATCTAACTAACTCTCGTGACATGAGACTATTAGTACTGGAGGCTACACGCCATCCCTGCTCTAGGTCCAGGTCTATCTGCCCAGCTGAAATGTGTTCAGTAAAAATGTATAAAACCGAAGTATGTTATGCAAGTGTTCAGGCACAAAGTGGTATAAGTGTATCTCGTTTTCAAACGTTGATATTATTGATAAACAGTTCGTAATTTTTTCAACAAAAATCAGTCATAAAAAGTAATATTTGGATTTCATGACATTCGTTCTAAAAAGTAGGATTTGTGTCCTACAAACGGCTGGGGAATCACACACAACAATAAATTATACGAAAGCTATAAATTATTACAGATTCTCCACTGTCTATTATCATATTTCTAGGAATTCAAAGGTCAAGTTAAAAGCCAAGTGTCTTCAGTATTCTAATAAGTTCATATCCAAAGTCACGACCTGGGACTTGGTAAATCCAATATGGAACTCCCAATCAATAACAACGACAATTATGAGGTTTAAGTATTGAGTTGTACTCTTACATCACCCGTCACTGAAGTCCATCTAGCTCACCGGCGTAAAATAAAAATTTTCTCTTCCATAGATTTAATTATATTTGTAACCGAACCCCGTACCTCTAGTGCTTCATTAACACATTCAACAAACATGAGTGTCGTCCCATATTACCCAACACAACATGTAGTAACCCAGCCCCCTACCTCTAGTGCTTCATTAACACATTCAACAAACATGAGTGTCGTCCCATATTACCCCCAACACAACATGTAGTAACCCAGCCCCCTACCTCTAGTGCTTCATTAACACATTCAACAAACATGAGTGTCCCTCCCATGTTATCCCCAACACAACATGTAGTAACCCAGCCCCCTACCTCTAGTGCTTCATTAACACATTCAACAAACATGATGTCCTCCATGTTATCCCCAACACAACATGTAGTAAACACCAGCCCCACTACCTCTAGTGCTTCATTAACTTGTGAACATATATCAACAAAACATGAGTGTCCCTCTCATTGCAAAATTATATTCCCCAACACTGTAATTACAGTTGGAGGTTTAAGGCCGCTTAGTACCCTAACTGAAGTCGCTTTTATAACAGTTTCTAAAATCTAGACTTGTTTTCTGTTTATTCTACAAAATTGCAAGAGTTTATTACTCCAGCCATTACTCATGTTCATTGTCAACGACATGCAAAACATAAATAGTGTACCTCTTTGGTTTTGTCATCACCCATAACAACAATATGAAAAAAAAAACTAAAGTTATCATAATACATTTCACATAACATGAGTGTTTGGATAACTCCCCCAATCACAACACCGATCATGTCAATCTCCATTATATTCCATGCTTACATCACCCACCCATTCAAGCGATTAAAAGAGTGTCCATACTCTATGAGGGAGTCCATTTCAACACAAAGTGTATGACCGACCATATCTAATGCATTCATTGTAACACATTAACAAACATTGAGTTGTACCCTCCATAGTTATATAACATCAACAAAACTCGTGACATGTATTAGTACACCAGCCTCCCTCCTCTAGGCTCATTATCTACGAATTTCAACAAAATGTATCTAAACCAAGTTGTTATGCCCAGACACAAATGGTAGTAACCCCCTATCCTCAGTTTCAATTATATAATTGATAAACATTGATTTCCTTCACATGATATCGCAACAAAGTATATTGATTCAACATTCGTTCTAAAGTAGATTGTGTTCTTACATATCAACATGGTGTCACACCCAATATTATCAAAGCTAAAATTATTACAGTTCCCCACCTGTCTCATTAACAGATTTCAACAAACAAGTTAAACCAAGTTACTCCCAGTACAAAGTATATACCAAGCACGACCTAGGCTTGGTAAATCCAATTAGAAACTACCCCAATGTATCCCCAACACAACTTATAGCAGCCTACTTGATTTGTACTCATTAATCACCGTCACAAACCATTAGGTCCCTCGTAAATTAAATTTCCTCCCAACATAATTAATATGTAACCCGACCCCGTCCTCTAGTGCTTCATTAATACATTCAACAAACATGAGTGTCCCTCTCATATTACCCCCAACACAACATGTAGTAACCCAGCCCCCTACCTCTAGTGCTTCATTAACACATTCAACAAACATGAGTGTCCCTCCCATGTTATCCCCAACACAACATGTAGTAACCCAGCCCCCTACCTCTAGTGCTTCATTAACACATTCAACAAACATGAGTGTCCCTCCCATGTTATCCCCAACACAACATGTAGTAACCCAGCCCCCTACCTCTAGTGCTTCATTAATACATTCAACAAACATGAGTGTCCCTCCCATGTTATCCCCAACACAACATGTAGTAACCCAGCCCTCTACCTCTAGTGCTTCATTAACACATTCAACAAACATGAGTGTCCCTCCCATGTTATCCCCAACACAACATGTAGTAACCCAAACCCCTACCTCTAGTGCATCATTAATACATTCAACAAACATGAGTGTCGTCCCATATTACCCCCAACACAACATGTAGTAACCCAGCCCCCTACCTCTAGTGCTTCATTAATACATTCAACAAACATGAGTGTCCCTCTCATATTACCCCAACACAACATGTAGTAACCCAGCCCCCTACCTCTAGTGCTTCATTAATACATTCAACAAACATGAGTATCGTCCCAAATTACCCTCAAACCCAACCTTTAGTAACCCAACTCCCTACCCCTGGGCTACTACCCCTTACTACTGGGTAACTGGGGGTTTCTCGTGCTTTTATTTCAACTGTACTGTTTTTAATCAGAAGTCTTATCCACCTTATATTCCTTCCGGTGGAACTTATAGTTTAAGCATATTTCTTCCGGTGGAACTTACAGTTTAAGCATATTTTTAGGTGTTTTGAATATTCTATAACTGATTATGGTGATTTCAAATTTTAAAGCGTTGTGAATTTTTTTTGTAAATAATAGTTTGCTCTTGATATACCCCCACACATCTTTAATGTTTTATAGTTATTTCATGTTAATACATAAATGAACAACTTATGTCTAAACTTACTTATGAATGATTGTGTGCAGAGGACTGTTATCCTGTAAATATGCGCGATGTTGATAGAGGCACTTATTATTTGAAACTGACTTTGAAAGTTTGTTAACATTAAAAACAACCCAGTTTAACCGGTTCTGTAGTATACGTTTTAGTGTAATGTAATTCCTAAAACGTACAATACATGTATATTTTTTTGTGTGAAATCGATACAATAAAAACTTGTTTGAGTCAAGGCTGAAGGAGTCTGCGGAAGATATCGTTTCCCAAACAGGAAGCACGACAGCTTCCTACTACAGTATCTACAAATCAATGAAATTAGTACAAAAACCGAGCAGGACCATTTATCAGTTCCTTTCTTAACGAATATCTAAAGCTTTATTATTTAAAAAGCTTGCAACAACATTTTATAAATTTTCCCTATTGAAACAAAATTACGCTCTAACTTCTAAACACGCTTCAGAATTATTAATGGAACACATACAATACCTTGTACTTTTAAGAGATGTATGTGACAGGTTTTTGATACTGCTGTCATTAAAAAATAATTAATTATTTTTAATTAATTATTTTTAGTTTTATTGATTAGCTTCACAAATTTGGTAAATCAAGATAACTTGGTAAGAAAATCCCGAAATAAGTAATATTATTAAATTTTTAGTTTATTATATTTTTCTATATATCTACATAATGGGAAGCGTTCCAAGAATTTAGGGTATATTTCCTGAGGTCAAAATAAAGGAAAAAGTTCCTCTATACCTAGGTCAAAAAACATTCGCTAAAAAAGCTAGCCACCATTTTGTATTTTTCATTAAAAACTTTTCGTCTTAACTGAAAAACTTCATATTTTCCAGAATACCTGTTATTGTTATATTCTAATAAAACACAAAAGTCAAAATGATACTTCATAGTTTTCAAAATCACGACCGTTTTTTGTATGAATCATGAACGTTAACTTCAGTACTGGTATTTTAAAAAGGTATTACAAATTTAAAGTTTTATTTAAAAATTGACTACAAATATAATGACATTTTGTTTATGAAAATAAGTGCGTATGTAACTACTAGTAGTCTCTGTGTCCGCCAGATGGAGGCGCACGAGCACAGATTAGTGAACCCGTGGATTGGTAATATCTTATTAATAACTAATTCAGAACTCAGTGCACTATGTTTCACACACTGAACATGCACTGTGAGAGACAAATGAATTACTTATGATAGCAAATCATTTATCTCTCAAAATAATCCATTACCTATTGAGTTGATAATATTCTGGATTAAAGTAATTTTGAATAACAATTATTGCAATTTCAAATTTTTCCTTCGATTCTAAGTAGTTTGTACATACAAGTCGTTCAATTTCAAAATTTTCCTTCGATTCTAAGTAGTTTGTACATACAAGTCGTTCAATTTCAAACCTTATTTAATCATTACGTTAATCATTGTACCATTGTTATACTCCATACCTTACGTTTAAGTAAAATTGTAATCCAACTGATTAAAGCAAGATGTACTCTAAAAATAAAACATGTTAAAATATTGTTATCTGTACCTCAGTTACCGAAATCGTGCACAGAAGTTTTAAGTGTACGGACCCATAATTATTACGACCGTTGTTGCATCGACATCAGTCTTCGAGTACCTACACAAAAAAACTTACACGGTATATTGCTTATTTTACATCCGATCCTCAGAAACGGAATGTAATTAGATTTGAAATAATTTTTAAAGTAAAATATTACAACTGTAATAACTTTTAAAGACTACTAGTTTTTGAATTATCGTTAATAACGTTCTTTGAACAAGGTGGACGTTCAAACTCCATTTTGAAAATTAAATCTGTATCAAACTGGGGGTTGGGTTTAAAATATTGTTAGGACATAAAAATATTCATTATTTTGGAAAAAATGAGTTTTTCAGTATAATCAGTGGGCGGCACTGGTGGCGTAGTGCTGTACCTCAGCTACTTGGGGACAAAGTGTTTGGGAGAATGTAGGCGAATGGTTGGATGCTCGGTCCTCTTAATACTGACATGGCGTCCGCTCAGTGGTTGCTATCGGCATGGACACTACTAGAGAAGTCTGGGGTGTCCATGTTGAGTGGTAATCATTGTGCGGATGTTGTGTGAGGGAGATAACTGAGTATCAGGCTTGTCAATTAGCTGAAAATCAGACCAGCACTACGTGGTTCGGATTCCACGTAAAGCTGTAGGTTCCCTAGTTGCCCTGGCTGTTGGGCTATTAATAAATTGCCCTTTCTGAGGAACAGTTGAACTCAGTTAGTAACCAAACTACACTCATTCACACTCATATAATCATTCATATTCGCCTTAAAATACCAACAACGTTGTGTCGGTCTCATATGTAAGAATGTAAGAATTATTTAAATAGATCGTTTTCAATAAAAAATACAAAATGGTAGCTAGCAGCAGATCAACGAACAGTTGTGGACCTATATTTATGAAAACATTTTGCCTTATTTTGACTTCAGGATCAACATCCTAATTTTTTTGAACACTTTTCCTGAACACTGTATATTATATTATTATAATCCCAGGTGAATTAGGTAAGAGGTGATGATAGTATTAGGTGATGTGCTATAGGTTACTTTTAAATTATAATTAATCTTTTTATAAATATTAGGACCTATCTGAAACCCCAAATATCTAATTATCTAATATTTTTTGTGAACATTATACTGTATCAATAATATGCAAACAAATCATGTATTGTAATAAGAATTAATTTATATTGTTTCAGAATCGTCTAACATGTCGGAATAGTGACTAGAAAGTTCTGGAATTGCTAGTAGATTATGACCATATTAATACACGATTTTCAGAAAATATCTTAATATTGTTTCCCCCCTCTTCTTATTTTGTATAAATTTGTATAATTTTATTGTTATTATTACTTATGTTAAGCCAGTAGTTATTGCGGTCTATTTTTTCTATGTGGCATTAATGTACGGAAGGCAGATTTTAAGCACACCTAATCGACAGAAACGTCTATCATTTAGCCAGTCCTAACCTGGATGATGTGTGGCGTAAGAACTCGACATTCAGGCGCAGGTAAAAATTAGTAGTGGTCGCTTTTTTGCGACTCCCAATAGATATCTGTCTATATGCTATTCAGGGAGAGTTGGGAGTGAAGTTCTAGTCTCTGCTGGTGTGACGTAGAGCTAGGCCGATTCACAGGCGTTCACATGTTGCTGTAGCGTTGAATTGTCTTTCCTGGACTGTAAGTTTACCTTATTTCACACTTATAAACATCGTTTATTATGTCAAAATCACACAATCTGTTTTTTGTTCTGGGGAGACAGTAGTCCCTTAAAGTGGTCTTTTTTATACGTAGACATAATTCTATGAACAGTACTTTTCCCAACACCGACCATTTCGGTAAAAGTTTGCGTCACCATATAAATCGATGTGCCTTGATGTTCATACGCAACATTTTTAAACGAGTCAATAACGTAATTTTTTGTATGACTACGAACAACTTATCCACATTGTTCTTATATTTAAAATGTCCATTTTGTATTTTTTGTATGTATTTTTATGTATAATTTTGTATGTCCATATTTAAAAATGAAAGGATTAACTAACTCATTACACTGTTTACAGAATAATAGTACATACTAACTTTCTGTGTTTATTGTATACTATCTTTGATATTTCAAAATAAAATAATTGCTCTATTAAAAATATAATGTCACCACACACAGCAACAACCGAAAATATTCCACAATACAAGGCAGATCGTATTAACAAACTGGCTGACTGACTGGGGATGCCAATGAATCATCTTGTTGTAAATCAAGCGGCCTCGTAGACAGCCTCTTCTCATTGGCCAGCGACCTTGAGACATGAGCAGTCTAGGCGGAATATTTCTCTCAACTCTCCCTCAACAGCATATAGGCACTCTTGCTAGCGTGGTGGGAGCTGCACTTCGATGCAGGGTTCACGGGCTGTTATACTCAGAGGTTCAACTAAAATTTGGCTTTATGTGTTGGACCGTTGTCAATAACAGAAAAAGAAAAACGAAGACCTCTTGTTGTTATCTGTATTGTAAGGCAAGACCGCAACGGCGTTGCTAGTAACAACAGTGGCTCTGACTGTGGTATTAATTTTTTTAAACTCCATTTTATTACATCCTGAAACTATCGCAATAATTATATAAGTAATAATCAATGTTGAGATAAATGGATCAAAATTGGGCTGTTTTGTTTTCACGAGTTTTTAGATAAATATAATTTGCAATTCAATTAACTTTAAACCTTCCGACCAGTTCTCGTCCGGCCGTGTGCAGGTGTATAGCCAAGGCTACATTCTTACCGACGCTGTGGTTTACAGAACTGGATTTCGTGTTTCCTGAACTGCTATTAGACATCCGAAACCTTTAATATCCTGAGTCCTGACACTCAACAGCCCTGACAGTCGGCAAGCTACAATTTAAGTATCCCTAAATGTGGCATTGTTGTTTTCCATGAACGTAAAAATAACTGCTAATCAGGCTAATTGGCAAAGTGAACCGTGGCTTGGTTTTTAATTAGTAAAGGAAATAGTCGAAATTACTGTCGGTTAAAATAGTTAAAATCACCATTAAAAACTGACTTAACAGTTAAAAAGATAAACTATCTGCAATTAACTAATAAAATATGTAAATCGTGTTAACTCTAATTAGTTTCATGATAACAATCTATTAACGTTGATGGAAGAGTCGCTTACTGACAGTCCTATTAATTCCATGCAGACTTATTTATTTCCAAACTAGGGGACACCCTCGTACGCTTCGCATGCCAACCTCGACACTCGCTGCCCTCAGTACACCTCGGCCTTCGGCCTCTGGATGGGACTTACTAGAAATAATAGTAGATTAACTGTACAACGTAAAATCACTATACTAAAGTTATTTACCGTATCTCACTCACACTACTTGCGTTGCTCCCTTTTTATTAGTATAAATACCCAAAGTTATTACTTAGCCTATTTCAAACGTGTTCATTTCATTTGTTTTTGTTCAACAGCTGTTGAGTATAAATATTAAACTCCTAATGCATCAATAGGATAGTGTCAAACATACAAAATAAACATTGTTATTTATTTACAAAAGAGCTGTCATTAATTTACTAAAATCAACCCAATGTTATCCTTAAGTAACAATTGTTTGGGGTGGTTTCTACCACTTAGAAGTATTTTATCAAGATGAAAATACTTTTTAGTTGTCCTAATTAAGACCTAAAGAAACAGTGTACAAAATGTCTTGATTCTTCCGTTTTGCCTTTTATAGATATAGACTAGGAAACACCCCTGCACGTTTCGCGTGCCAACCCCGACTCTCGTTGTGCTTAATACACCTCAGCATTCGGTCTCGGCATGTGACTTTAACAACTGTATAACGTAAAAACACAATAATTAATTTATTTATAGTATTTCACTCACACTACTGGCTGATTAATTAGTCTGTGCAACCACGGTAACTAGAATAATACAGTAGGAATCACGCGCATGGTGCGCAGTATATATATCGGTGTCGATGACGTCACACAGACCTATCAGCTGGTTCACCTGCTACACTGAATGCATTAATAAGAAGAAACTGCTTTTCCTAAATCACTGATTTCATTAACCCGTTAATAACTAATAATAAGTCTACACAATTATTTACTTGTAATAATAGTATTATTATTATGACATTTTTGCAAAAGAAACAAAAATTTACAAAGTTTTCAGACAAAATAAATGTTTTTTTTTCTATTTATTTAAAAAGTATTATTTTTAAAAATATGATCAATTTAAACAGCTGTTTAAATACTTGACACTAGTTATTTATTTACACATTTACTAATCAAAACCAACATCATTTAAGGAGATGTACGTCAACATTTTTAAAAAATTCAAATTTTTTATTATTTTTTAATTTTAGTTTGTTTTTTATGAACACAATGGTATATAATACATATGCAATAAGGTGTCAATTTGTACGATAAATGTTTTTTTTTAAATTGCTTACACAAGGCGCAGCACCGAAAAGTGCTGATCTCACAGCAGTACATCGTTATACATAATCAATTTTTATGGTAACATATTTATTTTTTTACTTTGTTGGTTGGCTAATCTGTAAGTTACCAATATGCTTATTTGTCATATCTTAGCAGCTGTTTATTGTTTACATTTGTGTCAAATGCTTTTGCTTGGTTAGTAATCTTGTGTCAATAATCTTTCTGTTCGTGAATTGTAATAAAGTTTTGTTTTGTTTTTATCGTATTTTGTTCGGTGAAATGACTAGGTCTAAAATGATGCTGGTACTTATGATGCTGTTATTACGTTTAACGATGGAAATAAAGGAAGATTACAAGTGCTAGAAGAACTAGGACTCAGGGTTGGGAAAAACTGCGCTCAAAATCTCACTGATGCGGATAAATCCCGAGTTATGAAAGCCGATCTAGCATGTACAGAACGTTCTAAGCTATCCAGGAAGAGGTCAAGGATGATAAGGAAGAATCTTATTGATACTGAGAAAGAAAAGGGACAATATTTCCAGGCCGGAATGTTTTAAAATTTCAATAAAGTGTAAGTTTTTATCTGATTTTTACATACGTGTTTTGTTTTTAGTCTCCCCAAAAACACAATTTTTTTTCACAAATGCCCCATTATCTCAGAATGTAATAAAGTTACAGAGGTGATATTTTTACCACATGTTCTACTGATGAAACTACTAAATCCCTGCTATTTTTGTATAGATAACTCTATAGAGACAAATATTAAAAAATATTTATTAAAAATAAAATATAAATAAAAAATAATAATTTTAAAAATGTTGTAATTCAATTGTTTAATTTTTTAAATCCATTAATTTAGTAGGATATGCACAAGATAATGTTATTAGTATATAGTAAAAATTTCAACTGTGTATCTCATATACTTTCTGAGATAATGGGTCATTTATATATATTCAATTAACATGGACAGGGTAGAGGACGTACATCTCCCCTTAATTGGAAATAATAATCATTTAATTGGACAAACCGTAATATTAACCAACCGTTAAACAAAAATATCAATATGTACGTAAACTAATAAACAAAATGGTACTTTATGGTAATTTAAGTACTGGTTTGTATTGTACATTTTTACAACTTTCAAATATAGTCCCATTTAATATGATACTCATTAAGAAATTTTAATATCATTATGAGACTGATTATTTCTACATTCGGTGTAACAGGTAAACCAGCTGATACGTCTTTGTGACGTCATTGATACCAAGATTTACTGCGTATCTTGCGCGTGATCGCTACAGTTTTTCTAGTTACCGTGCTACTAACCATATTACTAACAAATCTATATCTATAAAATTCAATGTATGTTTGTTTGTCTGTCCTTTATGCGCTACCAAACCGTCCAGCCGATCGCCATGAAGCTTGGGGAAGTTGTTCTATATACCCCAGGGAAGGTTTCTGTCTATTCCCGTTTCTTTAATCCTTCAGGGCTCCGTCTCTTGGACTTCTAAAGTTTCATTGTTAATCAAATAGCAGGATGCATTAAGGTATAATAAGTCAAATATAAAAAGAATATCAGCTGTGGGTTTTAAATATGTCAAAATTAAATTAAACCATGTATTAATTTTTTTAACTGTTTATATTTTTATGTTTTGATTTCTTGTGAAGCTATATTAATTGATTGATTTATTTGATTAACAGCTGTTAAATAAAAACAAATATAATAAAATTATGGTAGGCAAAATTTTCAAAATTAAAAATAATTGAGTAGGCCTACAGTAGTAAACTACACAAAACATCAGCTGTTGTAAATTGGATACTGTGTAAACTGAAAGGTTGCTGCACATTTCAATGATACAATCAAAACTCAATATTATGACCGGCGAAGCGGTCGGGTACAGCTAGTATTACAATAATAAACATCAGCTGATAGTAATAATATAGATTGGACTCTTGATCAAAACAGCCATTTGAATGGGCTAATGTTTTCATAAAACAGCCTCCTATGCCCAGCTGTGAGCACATACTAATTGTTCAGTTAGTTCTTGCGTTGATACCTATTTATTAGTAGAGGGTATTAGCACAGATAACTAACTCTACCCAGATAGATCATTCCCATGCTAATGAGTGTTAACAATTTTTTCGTAGTGTGTCAACTGTCCGCTTTAAAGCGCGTCGAGCGGGTGAGAACTGAGCGGCGTTGCCAGTTTGAACTCAATCTTCTAACCATATTTAAAACTAATATTACAATAATAAATATCAGCTGATTATACAAATTCGATTAATACTTGTTTAATGCGGCAACAGTCGTGCAGTGCATGTTGCCTACTTACTCCTTAAACAGCGCGCACGGTTTTCCCGAATACTGTGAGCCATCTGAGTAGTAGTTATCTGTGGTATTACTTATTATTTCATTTTTTTTTTTTTAACAGCTGAAGATTAAACTCTTAATGCATCAATAGGGTAATGTCAAATAAATAAAATAAACATGTTTTTTATTTACAAAGCAGCTTTTATTAATTTACTAAAATCAACTCTATGTTATTCTTATGGAAAAAGGAAATTTGGAGGAGCTGTTTGTACCTCTTAGGAATGGAATTTCGAAATATCTTTTCTTAGTGGGTTACTTTCGATACTAAAGCTACCTTTCTTTAAAATTTCGTGTAAATCCGTTCGGGGGTTTTTGAGATTTCGTGATGAGTGAGTGAGTCAGTCAGTGAGTCAGTGAGTGAGTCAGTCAGTGAGTGAGTAAGTCAGTCAGTGGTATTTGGCTTTTATATAATAAATAGATAATATGAATATCTTAAAACTTCGAATACTGTTTAAAAATGTAGTACAAATGTATGACAGAAAAAGTTAATAATCAAAACATTTTAAAGCTTTATCATAATTTTTAACTAAATAAATTTGAAAAAAATCATCCGTGATTTACAAATTAAATTCACACATTGGCGTAAAAATTATTATTACATCCGTATCATTCATCTAAAAGGAGCATATTATAAACAAGGTACCTAGAAAAAAGTCGGTAGTTATCACTTGCATGCATCTCATATGACATAAATCTGGCGAAGGGCGGTCGAGTGGAACAACAAATAAAGACAAACATACTTCTTCTGAGTCCCTTGGTTACAATTTAAGCTGATTGGTAGTAAATAACTGGCTTACATTTAATTTAACTGAAAGCTTTCACGTTTTTGATAGCTTTAGTTCTATTACTTAATAATCAAATCAGCTGATTCGCTCATGTGACGTCACAGTCTACGACGCAGCCTCGTCGTGATTTCTACCTTCTGTTGTTTTACTTATTGTGATTATAACCTTTACTACATTATTAATAAATCACAATAAAATAATGCTACTTAAATTAAGTAAATAATTAATTATTGCTTTGCTTTATAATTTGTTTTATGAGCTATACAATGTTTTATTGGCCCACTTATACCATATACAAAGAAACTACTATTGGTATGAGGTGAGATTTCTTCAGAATATGTTTTTTACCATTCTAGTGGAATTGCTACTAGAATTCGTATTTGCTAGTAGGCTACTTGAGTGTAAGTAACTCTACCCGTTAATTATTAAAAATTCGTTAAATGCAATCTTTTCATAAAATGTAATAGTAACTCTTCAAGACAAAGCATTTATTTAATTTTTCCACTAAATCCTGAAAGTTCTAAATAATAAAATAGCCTCTCAAATACATTCGGTATCATAAAATTGTTGCCTTTATTAATGAGAATACTAATAAACTGTTAAATAAAGTAATACAGATCTAATAAATTAAAATATAGTAATTATTACTATTTGAATTACAAAATAATAGTTATATAGATAGAAAAATATTGTATTTACGAGTAACAACTCATTGGCTGCATGTATATAAAACATATTGGTAAATGAATGAAATATGATGTAACTAGTTACTTTTAAAGTTAACGTTAAAAATTATCTGCATGAAATAACAGAATTCTTATTGGCTTAATATCATAATCAAGGGTTATCTATATACAGGGCGGTTGGCTGTTGGTGTGAAAGTTTTTAAGGCGTTTCAGCAAATGAAATGAAAAACAACATTATTTAATCAGGCGAAGTTGGGACTAGAAATGTCCTTATTCCACTTACCTGAATATATAGCATTCATATTATTATTAATTTGTTATATTAATAAATTAATAATATAATATAAACATAACAAAAAGGTGTACATACAAAACTCAAAAAATTAATTAATTAAAGTTTTTCTGAAAACCCATAGCACAGGCATACTAGCGCAAAAAAGAGGGCTAGTCCCTAAATCGTTTAAAACCCTGTTGAGAGTGCTGAATAACGGGTATCGAGTTTGCAACGGTTTCTAGGTTGTGCTTCAGATTTGATAACCTAAAAATACGCGAAAATATTACACATTTTTCAATATTTTACTTATAACTCGAAAGGTACGCATCATACAGAAAATGTTATTCTTCTTCTTCTTAAAATTTACGTCTAATGATATTAAAAACATTGAAATCAGTTGTTTTTACAAACTTAGCTTAAAATTTGACAACCCTCATTTTCTAACGCTCTAAACACAAACAGTAGTTGTAACCATACTATATAGCACGTTTAAAGTCTGCTAGTACCAATGACTGCAGATTTTCACTGTTACTGACAAAGTAATCTTCATAAACACTGTCGAGTAACATTTGCTTGGCTTCAGATCTTAAAATAGTTGAATTTATAAACATTTACTCACAGTACCTCGTAAAAAAGACGGTAGGTATCACGCGCATCTCCCGTCGCATCAAATGGGTGAAATGGCAACAAAAAACAACAAATAAATTCAAAAATACTGTTATGATTCCCGTAGTTACAATTCAAGATGATTATTGGTAAATAGCTTCCTTACTATTTAGCTGAAAGCTTCCATATGGTTGGTAGATTTAGTTTCCAGTATTTAATGCAATAATCAAACCAGCTGATATCGCCCATGTGACGTCACATTCTACTGCGCAGTCTCGACGTGATACCAGAGTAGTCATAAACCCAAAGTAAAAGGCGCGTAGGGGAGAGAGAATGTTTACTACTCCCACCATATTTCTCCTCTAGTGGCAGTGGGCTGCAAAGCAGTTACTCTACAGTTACATACAAATATATTAAATCAATTATGGTAAAATAGTTTAACTATGGTTAGAACAAATTAAATTATTTTGGTTAAACTGGCAATAAACTCTTTCATTTAAACCATTAAAAATACTTTAATTTAATTTAATTGATTAAACAAAACAATATCAGATCCGTAATTACTGTAGTAAGTGGGATCATTGTTGTAATGACAGATCTAGCAGTGGCTGTACTAAGAGTATAAGACAGTGCGTGGTGGGGGACAAAATCTGTCGCGCATGCGCTGTTCGCAGGCCATCAGATTTGGTGGCCTAAAAAAACCCAAGTATCAAATGAAAGGTCTATTTAAGAGAAAATAATTGCCGCAAACTGGACTTCAAAGGTATCTAGAGTAGCAGTGATTTTATTTTCAAAGTGTTTTTGTATTCGATGTCAGTGGAATTCCTCACCACACTTGCTCCTTCATATCTGTCATACATAATTATGGTCATGTTACTGAGTTGATTTACATTCGTTAATTTTAATATTTGTTAATTATTTAGAGATATATTGTTAGTATTTATTTTAATTAATTAATTATTGTTGTTATATTTATTATAATTTATTGTTGATTTTCTGTTTTTTTAAATATATTTATTGTTATAATTTGTTTTATTTGATATTGATTTACCATAATTTAAATAATTGTTTGATAAATAAATTTCTATTGATTGTACTGTAGACAATTGAGTATGTTTATGATAATGAAACTTGAAGATACCAGTCGTAATCCAGAAGAAAGCTTAAATAGTGCTTAAAAACCACGGACATTTAAAAAACGAAACTTTATATTAAATTTAAAGGAGGAAGTATTTAAAACGCAAAAAATTGTTTTGTACATTTACAATCACATTTTATTAATTTTTCATTAATTTGTTAAATTTACTATAGTTGTCGTTTGTTTTACCTTTATTTGTTAATAATGATAATTTTTCTGATCTTTCAGAGTACTTTATTTATTTATTGAATGTATTTATATTATTGAAGTTATTATTATTTGCAACTGTTAAATTTGTTGTTGTTATATATGTATTTATGTAATTTAATTTAGTTGATATCTTAAATAGCAGTTCTGCTAAAGAGATTACTAGAAGCTGCAATGTAAGTGTAATTATCAAGAAAATAAAAAACAATATTTGAATTTGAAAAGTAAATAATTTGAACAATGTTATTTCTCCACAATTGTTTCTGGTAAATTATACTGATGAAAATTATACTTCATAGAACAAAATTATTTTTTTAATCAAATTTTCAAATTATCTATAGAATAACGTTGTTGTGAAAGCGTTTCCATATTTTTTCCACTCTGTATAGCAGCCTTTCTACCTTTTTTAAATGCTCTAAAATATACAAGATAGTCAATTTTAATCTAACTAATACAAATTACTTTATATCACCAACAATTAGAAGCCGTCAGTAAATATAGTACTAATATTACGACAGATACTTTAAGATACATAGTACAACTAAACAATCATAACTCCTATCTAAATGCGAGTATTTTGCAAGCTATTATAAATAAATGTAAAACGTAAATAAATATCTTTCTTTTTAAGTTCATATTTCTGATATATTGAATAATACTTCTTGATGGAGAGGAATTTCGATTATTTAGTTACACTATGTATCTCGTAGTATTTTTACAATATGGTTACTATTAGGCTATATATTTTATTAGTTTTATCAATATTCAACCGTCATACTCCATGCACACTCACCAACGTATTCCCGCTATATGAATACTAATAAAGGCCTATCAATACTAAAATCATGTAACTTTCTATTTATTATAGTTTGTTATGTTATATTTAGAATAAAGAGGCGGAAATTATCATATAAATGCTTTTTGTAACACTGCAACTAATTCACATTTTGTTTTCTTTAATATTTAAAATGCCGATCTTTAACATTGTCATATAAAAATTGGTTAAAGATCTGGTCGTAAACTCGGTCAGACCATCACTAATTTCAAACTTGTGAGAGATTGTTAATATCATTCATAACCTTTATTAACAATTATTTTTTTAACGAATCTTCAGTCAAGTAAACTATTGTTTAATAACGACTTACTCTCAATCGCGTCATAAATCCATCGCCTCTATAAAAAAAAAAAAATATATATATAGTTTATAGTTACGTGGGAGGCGATGAATACACACGTCTTCTTTAAAGGAGGCAAGTAAACAAAATTCAAACATCTGTTACATTAGAACTCATTAAATATATAACTTATTAATTACTATCTTCGATATTATATTAACTTTGATATTATATTATATTGATATTTGATTGATATATGATTGATATTTGATATTGATATCAAATATATATATATATATATATTATATATTATATATATATATATATATATTTGATATTAATAAGTATTTACAAGGTATTAAAATTTATACGATTATAAATGAATAATAAAAATATGTTTGAAAGTGTATTGCTTTAAACTTGAATATTTACAAGGTAATCTATACTTTCTTGCTTTAATAACCAATTTTTTACTTTGTTGGAAAATAATCAAATATATATATATTATCAAATATATATTGATATTATATTTATCAAATATATATATATATATATATATATATATATATATATATATATATATATATATATATATATATATATATTATATATATATTATATATATATATATATATATATATTTGATATTATATTTGATATTATATTAACTTTGATATTATATTATTATATTAATCTTTGATATTATATTAACTCAATACCAATTGTTCTGCAAAATTTGAAAAATATAAAATTATTTTCCAACAAAGTAAAAAATTGGTTATTAAAGCAAGAAAGTATAGATTACCTTGTAAATATTCAAGTTTAAAGCAATACACTTTCAAACATATTTTTATTATTCATTTATAATCGTATAAATTTTAATACCTTGTAAATACTTATTCACTGTATCATATATTTATTTCAGATAACATAGTAAAGTATACATATTTGGTTAGTCATAAATTGTTTCGTTTTTATTTTGTTCCTATTATTGTATTATATAGCTATACTGTTAGGGTTAGGATAACATTAAATTTAGAGTTAAGGTTTAAGCTATTTATGTTTTTATATTAGTGTTTATATTTTAAAGAATTGGGATTTTTTATTTTAAATTAATATTGTTTGCTCTTGCGCATATTAAGATTTATTTGAAAAGAAGGAACCTCTTAAACAGGCATTGCCTTAGGAGGTCCTAGTATTTTCTTGAAATATGTAATTTATGAAAGGTTTTGTTCTAGTAGTATAAGTTTTATTTTGTTAACAGAGAATTAAGAAGAAACCTTTTTATGTTTAAATGTAATTATATGTATTTTATGTATATATTTCGAGAAAATAAATATATTCTTATTCTTATATTCTTATTATATTTATTCCCATTGCAAAAGAGAATTAAGCTCCATTATAAAATTAAGCTAACAATTATTAAAGCCAATTCGGAATTCCGTATCGTATCGTTACTTTTTCAGTAACCTGAACAGATATGAACATCAATGTTTTTTGTTCTATTCATTTCATGGAATATACAGTCACTCATTTTAAATTACAAATTGAATTATATATTCTTTATAATTCACACTATAGCATGGATTTATCACTCCTATATTATTTTAAAGTACACATGAACACTATAGATGTTTTGAAAACATTAGGACTGAATAGTAACTACACATAGGCCTAAAACACCATCAAAAAGACATTTACCAATAGGATTCATCGTAATCCTATTTAATGCCATCCCTTTTGTACAGTAGTTTTAGATATTGACAGTTGACATGCAAAATAACAGGTACCAAAACAAGGGAGAGAGATTACAGATAGATAGGCAGTTCTTTCAGGATTTTTTCAAACTAATAAATTAATTTATAAATGTTTTCCAAGTATGAGAATCAAACGCGTTTTAAAAGAGTTAAACAAAAAAAATTAAGTCTGTTTTCACACACCTCCAGTGTATGAATTATCATTATTTCGCCCGACCCTAAGCCGATAACCATCGCCGATTACCGTCGGCTTACCTCTTCTTGTTTAGATTACCTCCATAGTGAACACTTACACACTTTGGGGTTCTAGGACATTAACAGCTGCCTCTGTTCCTAGAAACAAGCAGGTAGTCGGACCCTGCGGACCCATGTGCGCTAGGAGCACTGTACTGTGCAAGCACGCGCTGAGGAAACACGACACACAAAAAACTGTCCTATGTTTAAAGTTGTGCAATAAACTCTTAATTGCTCAATATTTCCCTCCCTGAAGGGTATGGGAATCCCTCAAAGTACGTTTTTCGGCCATAAAAATAACATGGAAAGAGATTTTAATGAATCGAAAAGTAACAGCTGTTCAAAAGTAAAAAATTATTTCAAAAGGTTTAAAACAGCTGTTGGAGTATAAACATCGTAATTTCGTTCGTAATATTGAGGAGGTTAAATTTTTCATAATGTTAGACCAGGGAAGGTTGTAACCATGGTTTTATTTACATTTGATTGTAGGGATCCACTCTACTGGACTTGAAGATTTAAATGGTAATACCACAGATAATAACTCTACCCAGATAGATCACAGTATAAGGAAAAAGCGTACGTGCTGTTTAAGTAGTTTGTAGGCAACACGCACTGCACGACTATGATTTTAGGATGCGACGTTGCCGCATTGAACAAGTGTTAAATCTAAAACATTATTACCAGCTGATATTTATTATTGTAATACTCGTTTTTAATATGGTTAGTTGACTGAGTTCTGTCCTTCAACGCTCTCTAGCGTCTTTCAACAACCTTTAAAGCGGACAGTTAACACAATACAAACAATTTGTTAACAATATTTGGCATAGTTAACACACTACAAACAATTTGTTAACTCTTTGGCATAGTTAACACAACACAAACAATTTGTTAACACTCTTTGGCATAGTTAACACACTACAAACAATTTGTTAACACTCTTTGGCATAGTTAACACAATACAAACAATTTTAACTCTTTGGCATAGTTAACACAACACAAACAATTGTTAACACTCTTTGGCATAGTTAACACACTACAAACAATTTGTTAACACTCTTTGGCATAGTTAACACAATACAAACAATTTTTAACACTCTTTGGCATAGTTAACACAATACAAACAATTTGTTAACATTCTTTGGCATAGTTAACACACTACAAACAATTTTTTAACACTCTTTGGCATAGTTAACTCAATACAAACAATTTGTTAACACTTTTTGGCATAGTTTATTTTTCTAAGTACCATCATAAGTACTTTATCTCCGTACGAAGTATGAATTCACTACAAAGAATTTTTTAACACTCTTTGGCATAGGATTGAGCTATTTGGGTAGAGTTAGTTATCTGTGGTAATATAATGCAGTTATTTCATTTATTCAATTAATATTCAGCTCTTAACCACAAACAAATGAATTGAGTACATTTGGCAACAAGGGCTGAATACAGAAATATCAGTGTGTGTTTGTACTAATAAATATGTAGCAACGCAAGTAGTGTGAGTGAGTACTTTAAATAAATGTAATATTGTGAGTTTACTTTATACAATTAATGTAATGTTATTTGTAATTAAAAGTCACAGGCCTAGGTGTAAAGGATGCTGCGAGTTATGGGGTTGGCACGTGAAGCATGCAGAGGTGTCCACTAGTATACTTAATTCCCGTAGTTACAATTATTCAGGCAGATTAGTGGTAAATAGCTTGCTAACAATTAGTTGAAGCTTCCATGTGATAGTTAGGTTCAATTACTGACATTAGTTAATTAATACAATAATAGAATCAGCTGATTCCCTTGTGACGTTGAATACACGAAAAATGCGTACAGCGAAAAATGCGTACACCAGGAATCTTGCGAAATATGCGTACAGGATCAAGTTTTGACAGATGACGAGGGTAACCTATGACGTCACAACAATTAGATAGGCGAAAAATGCGTACAACTTTTAGGGCAAATGGATCTTTTACAACAATTGAATTATATAAATGCGTTTACCTCCAAAATAAATATGAATGTCGCTTAGTTTCTTGGGATTGAGAACCTAACTTAACCTAACCTAACCTAACCTAATTTTGCTGTACGCATCTTTCATGCCACCGGGGAGAATACTTACCCTCGTCAAATACCACTATTTCCTTCTGTACGCATATTTCGTGCCACCGTGACGTTACGGTGCAGCCATGCCGTGATACCTACCATCTGTTGTTCTAGTTACTTTGTTGCAATCTAAATATCGCGTGCTATTTAAAAATTGTTCATTATCATTTGTGTTCGAGTGAATTGTGTGTGTACACAAACAGTGGGCATATGGATGATAGTCACTACCCATAAACACTTACGGAGAACACAGTCTCGTATGTTCTCAGAGCACTGCGTAAGCCAGAGGAACGGCTACCTGTACTCTGTGCTCAGATGAACTAAACAAGTGAAGCTGCCGAAGCGTGCCTAAAAAACTAAGAGTTAAAATTTGGTAAATTTACTTAATATTCGAGGCAAAATTCAGAAATTTTACTTCCTTATTATTTTAATTTATTTTCTATACATGAACTATTAGGCAAAATCACAAGGATGTTTTCAGTTAAAGGTTTCAGTGAAGTCAATTGTAAGCAAGTTATTAACCACTAATCAGCTTAAATTGTAACCAAGGGAATCAGAGGAAGTATGTGTTTATTTGTTGTTCCACTCGACTGCCCGCCCATTCGTCCGATTGACATCATACGAGATACACATGATACCTACCGACTTTATTCTAGGTACCTTGTTTCATAATATGCTACTTTTATAGTAATGAAGGCTAGATTTCTCAGTAATTTGTACGTTCATTTTGTAATTTAATTTGCAAATAAAGAATGATTTTTAAAATAGATTTCGTTAAAAATTTCAATCAAATTTTAAACTTTTTTCATCATTATCTTTCTCTGTTATACATGTGTACTAACTTTTTAAACAGTGTTCGAAGTTTTACGATATCCATATTATTTGTGTATAAATAAGTCTGCATGGAATAGGAATGTCAATAAGCGACTGTGCTTCATAGATTGTTAGCACAACAAATTAGAGTTAACGCGATGGACATTTGTTAGTTAGGTCCCTATTTACAGATAGTTTATATTTTTAACTAAATCACAAGAAGGGACCAAGTCCGACTTTAATCAGTATAAGCTGATTTCTTTACTTTCTAACTTGACGAAGATTCTAGAAAAGTTGCTTGTTAGCAGGCTTCTCCAGTTCATTAAGCAAACTAACTTATGGACTCCACATCAATATGGGTTTATAAAGCAAAGATACAAAATATATGCTGTCAATTCACCAGTATCTGCTATTGTTAATGATTCTAAGAATATAAAAATCGAGAGCAAGTCTTAAATGGTTTTCTCCTAAACCATCAATGGTATGAACCAAAGCCTATACGAAGGTGGTTCATGTAGGTCTTGGATGTATTGTTGAGGGAATTTTTGTTTACGAAGATGACGTTACTGTATAAATTGTTAATGGACTAAAATAATTAAGCATACTTTATTTACATATCTTAATACCATCATCATTTTAAAATGGTTAAATGATTATTACTCTATGTAACCATTTTAAAATGTTTAAATGTTGAACTTTTGGCAATGACTAAAAAAGTAAATGTTGGCCTTCTTACTGTTATATCTTTTGTATGATATTTTGTTGTGGCAGTGAAACAGGTATAGTATTATATAAAAAATATACATTTAAAGTGTTGTATACAAACATAATATGAGGTTAATCTAGTTTTATTCAATGTTTGATAACCAATTGTTAGATAAACAAACATATTATTTAGTCTTAATTCAACGTTTCTCCAGTAGTTCAGGCTTCGGAAAACCGCCACATAAATGTCAGCGAACAGGCCTACCAACTAATAATGAGAAAAACTCGACAAACAAGGTTTATCCCAAG
>JAQJVL010000131.1:1460874-1625874 GCA_035578905.1 Stictocephala bisonia | reverse complement strand
TATTGCAGTGATGAACCAACATCATTCACGTAGATCAAGAAGAGCAGAGGACTTAGAATAGAGCCTTGCGGGACCCCATAGCTCAGTCCCTCCTCTCCTGAACATACGTTTGAAATTTTGTCGGTTTGAGTGCGATTACTGAGGTACGATTTCAACCACTGGAGTGATATTCCTCGAACCCCGTAATGCTCTAGTTTGTGTAAGAGGGTGCCATATGATGAACACAGTCGAAAGCCTGTGATAAGTCTAGAAATAAACTGAGTGTAATCTTTCGACTTTCGATGCCTTCTAATACCATATCTACTAAACGCACGACTGCTTCTATTGTAGATTTTCCAGTTCTGAACACAAATTCGTTTTTTGAAAGAAGATTATTTTTTTCCAGGAATGACAAGATTCTCGAGAAAAAAGCTTTCTCGAAGACCTTGCTAAAGACAGGCAGAATTGAAACAGGGCGGTAATTTTGAATTGAAAAAGGGTCGCATTTTTTTAATTGAAATGGTAAGTGTAATTAATGCACTGCATACTACAGTGTCTAAATTGATCACTTTTAAAGCAGTGCACTTCTTTTTCTTTTCAAGTGAGAAACGCTTGCCACATTGTCGATGGCACTGAACGATACCGAACACACAATAGAAACAAACTAAACTCATTTAAATCTGTACTGTCTAAAGCCACCTGCAATTCCAGAAGTCACGACAAACGGAAGTTAAGTTTTCCCATTTCAATATGAATTAGAATTGGAAATATGAATCCGTCTTAATGAGGTTTAGACGGTGGGAATTCATCTTATAAAGGTCAAATTCGTGCAGAGGTGTTTGACTCCTGATATTCGTGCTAAAAGGGTTTCTAGTTGTCTTTAAAATCGAAAAAAATTTCTTTTATTGAGAAAGTTGATCCGAAAAATTCGTATTAAGAGGTACTTTTAACATTAAGTGTGATAAGAGGTTCAAGGGGATTTTAAAAAATTCGAGCTGTTGAGGATTTTGCTATCAATGCTATCAAGGTTTCACTGTAGTACGTTAATTCTTACATTCTTACATATGAGACGCCGACACAACGTTGTTGGTATTTTAAAGCGAATATGAATAGGATATGAGTGTATGTATGTATATGAGTGTAGGATGAGTGTAGTCTGGTTACTATCTGAGTTCAACTGTTCCTCAGAAAGGGCAATTTATTAATAGCCCAACAGCCAGGGCAACTAAGGGACCTACAGCTTTACGTGGAATCCGAACCACGTAGTGCTGGTCTGATTTTCAGCTAATTGACAAGCCTGATACTCAGTTATCTCCCCCACACAACATCCGCACAATGATTACCACCCAACCTGGACACCCCAGACTTCTCTAGTAGTGTCCATGCCGATAGCAACCATTAAGCGGATGCCATGTCGGTATTAAGAGGACCGAGCATCCAACCTATCACCTACAATCTCCCAAACACTTTGTTGTGCTGCTGAAGGTCTCTGTGAAGGCCAGTTGGAAGCAAGTGTCATTGACGGACCTTGGAGACCAGTCTCCCACTTCCTTACATCACAGACAAGTTGTTGTATAACATTCGTTTAGCCTGGTCGCCATTGCTGTATAATGTAAATATGGTTTTTTAGCGGTGAGGAAATGATTCCCGAGCTAAACAACATAACAATTGTAACATCTACAAATAGGCTTATCTGTTCATCCTCACTAGACTTTATATCATCATATCCAATAGAAGTTTTTTTTTTTTTTTTTTTTGGTGCTGTGGCCTGATGGTTTTGAATATATCTTACCCATCATCTGGTAGTATATTGGCGTTAATACCAGATTTGGAGGGACCCTGTTTATATACTACTATGCTGAATAGTCACTCACTCATGTCATACATTAAGATGACACTAAATGTATTTTGGCATTTTTTTCTTTTTTTCTGTTTATCAAATCGGTATTTCATTTAAGTTTTTTGAAGATCAATGTTAGAATTGCATTTAATTTTGCAATTCATGTTTCAGTTTTTTGTTTTCTATCGATTAAGGACTCTCGGCCTCAGAGTGGTAAAGGTCTCAAGGTTTGGTTTCTGTTGGTTTTGAGGTTTATCATTTTATCTTAAAGATCTTCATGGTTGGCTTGTGTACATATGACACTCTCATATTTTGAATGGAACCATTTTTACAATTCCCTTAGCAGATTAGTGATTCATATCTTACAATGACAGTGCAAATTACAGAAAGATTAAGCCTAGTTCGCACTAGTCTAGTAATTTAGGCGAGTAGTTTGTAACTAATCATGTCCGAACACAAACAATTTAGTAGAGTTGTTTGGTGAATTATTTAATAGAGTCAATCCATTTTATTCTATTCCTGACGGTCGAGTAGCCTCCTCCATTACGCGCCACTAGTTACTGGTTCATCGTCGAAACGTCCGAACTGCTGGTTTTAGTCGAGTTCATTAGTTGCCACAAGAATGGCGTTTTTCACTGGAGCGAGGAAACAACTCTAAAGTGTTTTACTAATATATTCAACATGAATGTATATGGAATATTAAATCATCAACTTACAAAAACAAACAAAAGGAGCAATGTGTTTTTTTTTTAATTTTTATAAAATAAGAAATATAAATATAAAAATAACATTTGATTTAATAAAATAAAAAATATAAATATAAAAATAACATTTAATTTAATAAAATAAAAATAAAAATATAAAAATAACATTTAATTTAATAAAATAAAAAATATAAATATAAAAATACCATTTATTTTATAAAATAAAATAAAAGCATTCTGTTTCTTTCTATTTATCACACAAATGTCTTCCTCAGCCTATTCTAAAATAGCAAATGATAAAAGGTTTATCAATTAATTTGTCTATTTTGTTGCGTCGGAGAGCGTTCATTATGTATAATGCAGAACTCACTACTTGTGTACTATACTCGACTGCTAGTGCGAACGATTTTTGGACAGTAGCGAGCATTTTAGCTAGTAAAGCCAATGACTACAGATAGAATTCTATCTGTTCTATCTGTAGTCGCATCTACAGATAGAATTTTAGTATATGTATATTTTAGTACATATACTAAAATTGGAACGATACAGAGAAGATTAGCATGGCCCCTGCGCAAGAAAAAAAAAAAATACCACTGTATGTGTATGGGTGGGTGGGTGGGTAAATACCACTGTACGTGTATGGGTGGGTAAATACCACTGTACGTGTATAGGTGGGTGGGTGGGTAAATACCACAGAACGTGTATAGGTTGGTGGGTGGGTAAATACCACAGTACGTGTATAGGTTGGTGGGTGGGTAAATACCACAGTACGTGTATAGGTGGGTGGGTGGGTAAATACCACAGTACGTGTATAGGTTGGTGGGTGGGTAAATACCACTGTACGTGTATAGGTGGGTGGGTGGGTAAATACCACTGTACGTGTATGGGTGGGTGGATGGGTAAATACTACTACTACAGAATTCTATCTGTAGTCAATGGTAAAGCACTCGCCACTCGACTGAATTACTAGCCTAGTGCGAACAAGGCTTAAGCTATAAATTGGCTTTTCTAGCTTTACTTGTCTACTATTGTTTTAAATGGGGGGGAAGGGGGGTGTATTTGATTTAATGATATTAATTTTCTGTCAGGAAAACAGGAGCAGTACTATGTAAATGAGTCAGACCTACGTTTTTTACTATGCAATAACATTTTAAGATTTAAGTGATAAAAATACGGTAATCAGTTTCAGGTTATAAAACAGATTATGGAATTTATTAATATGGCCCATTTATATATGCACTTATTTATTATTGCCAGAGTCCAATATCAAAATATATAATGACAGGTAGGTTCCTTCAGTAGAAATGGTAGGTGATACTCGGAGTACACGTGTGTTTCAATTAATTGCAACTACAGTTTGAAGGCAATTATTAAAGTTGAATATTTGACATATTAATTATATCATTTAATAGCCATTATTTTGAGTTATAATAGTAGAATAATGCTTTTTATATCTTCTATACAGTGAGTCTTTCTATTTCTAACTAACAAACTAGACAACAGAACAACTTGTAGTCTGAAAGTCTAAGTAAAACCATTGATTTTATACACAAATAGATTTCCCATCCAATGTTAAATTTTGAGTCTGAGTCTCAAAATATCAGCTGTTTAAGTGGTACATTGTGGAGCGCTAGTGTAGTCCCATGTAAATGTATTGCAGTTTAAACCAGCTGTGGTTGCGAGCCTCACTAACCAACAAAATTACTGCCACAAATATTCCTATAAGATGATTTATCTATTGCAGGTTTACCGTATATAATCAAAGGTAAAACTAAGTTTGCAGTTTTAGTTTTACATACAGAACTAAAATTGCAAGAATGAAGAAGAGGAAGTGGTGAGAGATGGAGAGTCTCTGAGAGTAGCCCTCAGTTTTTAGATCATTATAATAGTTTAAATAGATTAAATCTCAGTTTTTTTGTGTGATTTGTGATAATTAACAATATAGGTAACCGGAGATATCATAGTTTTCGAAGAAAAATCTGAAATATAACAGCACAACGTACATTGAAACCGGCTACCGACAATTCGCAGCAAGTAGACCTAGCTCTATCATATCAAATTTAAATCATTGTCACTCGTTTATTTTCATTTCAAAAGTAAAACCAAATACATTTTATTGTGACTTTAAATTGCTTCTTTTAATGAAACAGTAAAATTCGTTAAATTCAATATGGCTACCGCCATTTTTAATAAAGTAAAAAGCCAAAGCGTCACTTGGACATACAAGAAGAAGAAAATTTAATACATGTTCCATTTTGCTTGTCTACAAATTCATTCCACTCAATCACATTCCCACATTAACCTAAAACCTGGACATAACCTAACTTTTTTAACCATTCACAAATAACATTTACCAGTACATTAACCTAAAACCTTACATAACTAAACATTTTTAACCATTTACAAATAACATTCACCAGTACATCCTGGCCTCTCTCTGACTCTCCACCTCTCAACAAATAAAAAAATAAAAATAAAAAAAATAAATAAATAAAAAAAATAGATAAACAAACAAAGAACATACATATATGTTTTCACATATTACATATATTACATGCATAAGATAGGTGACACAAACACTTCAAACTCTAAAATGAAATCTCCGACAACTTCTAACATGAATGACTCAACAAAAACTACATGTCCAATATGTATGGGGGAGGTCCTAGAGGACTGTGAAGCCATCACATGTGACGAATGTGAAAGCTGGTATCATAAAACATGCGGTAAAATAAGTGAAAAACTGTAAAATAAAATTCAAACAGCCCCTGAGAATAAACCGGTAAAATGGAAATGCCAATCATGCAAAAAACAAACTAAAACATGCAAACCCTTAACCCTGCAAGTGTGGTATAGATGTTCCCCCAGTGTGGCAGCAAAATTAGTTGTTTCGCAAAGGTTTGTTAAATTAATAGTCCAGCTGCCTTATTATTGTATAAGGCTGGCGAGCACCAAATTAGTAAATTTACTTCTTTAGTTTTATTGACTAGTTTAGTTACGACTAAAGAAGTATTACACTCATATAGTATTTTACTAAGTTAGTTTTCTATGGAGAGATCAATCACATGATACTACTTTAGTTGCAACTAATTTAGTTTTCTAAAATACTCCTAAAATACTTTAGTTTTAATTGTTCCTTTGAGCAGTTGTTTAATTATTGTTTTTGGTGTTGTCATATAAACATAACCTACAATATTTAGTACTTTACCCATTTTTAAAGTGCTTATTAGAAAACCATAGTGAAGTTATTTGTTTTATTTTCATTTACTTACAATATTAATTATGAACGAAGAGAATAAGAAAAAGAAAGGAAAACATATTTCTGAAGGAGATAAAGCCAGATTTCTAGAAATTATGAAAAGATATGTGAGTATATTAGAATGCAAAAAACACGATAACAACAATTTATTTATTTATTTTTATTTATTCATAAGACGCCGATCGATATAAGGAAGAAGAGGGCAGCTTGGGGTAATCTTATAGTAGAATACAATGCAGAAGCTTCTACGCCAAAATCCGAAGTCCAGTTAAAAATACTGTGGAAGGATTTAAAAGCAAAGGCCAAGAAGTCTGTTTTAAAAATGAAAAGAGAAAGGATAAAAACAGGGGGCGGAAAAAATGATCCTGATTTGGATGAAAACACAAAAATTATAACAGACATGATCCCACAAGTTTTTGAAAGTATATCTCATGTAGCAGACGACGACGCTAGTGATGATGGCTTGAACGATGATGAAGTAAATACAAATTCTAACATAGTTTTTGACCAGGAAGATCAATCTGAAAACAGTGATTTGAATACTCAGGAAATAAGCCAAAAAAAGGCTGAAGCAGCTATCCCAAGGAGCACAGTAACAGTAAAAAGTAAGTTAATTTGTTCAATATATTTTTTACATTTTTAATAAAATATAACCTTACTATGTATATTATATGATAACGAACTAGTTTATTTATATATTATATTGTTTCATTTCATTCACTAACATGTCATTACTAATTAAATATAACGAAACCTTTCAAAATAATTGAAACCTTTTTATTATAGGTAGAGACCATTCAAGTATTGGTAAAGCGAGAAAAAGAACAAAAACACCACACCATACTGTATCTGAAAATGGAGCTGAATTTCATTCATTAAAAATGCAATACTTAAAAGAAGAACATATTGCTAAAATGAAATTTATTGAAATGCAATTAAAAATGGCAGAAGATGAGCATAAGCTAAAGATGGACATTCTAAGTAAATATTATAATAATATTTCTAATTCACAATCTGCACCACAAATTATTGAAATTGAAAACTTAAATAGTTTAGGACAGTTGATGACAACTTCAGATACAATTTTTAATATGACACCTATGTAAATACAGAACTGTTTATTAATAATAATGTTAAGAAAGTTTTGTTAATGTTAAGAACGCACATCTTGCTAGTTTAAACAATTCATATATATATATATTTGTCAATGTTCAAACAATAATTCAAACAATTCATCTAATATATTTGTTTGGATTAAAAAATAAATATTTGTTAACTATAAATAGATTTTCTTTTTCTTTTTCCAAAATTCAAAAACATCTATTAGGCCTACCTACTCACAAATTCTAATGTGATTTGATTATAAGTGATTAAAGTAATCATAGCACAATGTTGAAAACATTAATTTGACATTAACATTGTATGTTTATGAAAAGTAATCCAGGATGATAGCTCTTCTCACTTGAACCCCATTAGCATCTCCTACTTCTTCATGATAAGGTTCATTCTCAACATCAACTTCATCAGCTTCATACACATCTCCTACTTCAATTCCAAAATTGTGTAGAACAACAGATGCAACTATAATGTTTCCACATTTATTTTGTTTATATCTCATTTCTTTGCTTAGTATCTGAAATCTTTTTTTAAAACACCAAAGGTACGTTCCACAATATTTCTACTTAAAATATGTGCTCGATTATACCGCCTCTCTCCTACAGTTTGCGGTGCTAACACTGGGGTCATTAAATGTTTTGATAATGCATATCCACCATCTCCAACAAGGTGTCCGTCATATTCCCCTGCTTCAAATTTGGCTGCCACATTACTATTATCCCACACCCTAGAATCATGTGTAGAGCCCGGCCAACGGCTTACTACATTTAAGATTTTCATGTCTGCATCGCATATTACCTGAGTATTAATTGAAAACCAACCTTTTCTACTTCTATATAGTTCACTATTAGGACCTGATGGACAGTGCCGGACTGGCCAGGTCGGCAAATGCCGAGGGCCCAGGGCCCAAGGGGCCCTCGGGCCTCAAGTGAAAAAAAACCATGTGTATATCGAAATAAAATAATACTTTGCAAATTAGCTATATGTAATTATAAGAACTAGTTGTTGGTATGAAATTATCTGCTAGAACACGAATAGTACACTATCACTTTATTATGCGTAGCAGATTGTATTGTTGTCATATAAAAATATGTTGGTACCGTACCATCGGACTATTTTACTATCCGTCCATCGAGCTACAGGCGCCCGCCGCGCCGCGCCATTCATATCAGCTGTGAGCAGCTCATGTCGCGACATGTCCTGTGGCTGGCGTCTGTTCGTCTGCATTCTGCAACTGTGTGGTTAGTCTGTTCATACACTCACTGTGAAGTGCACGTTCGCAACTCTGTATTTTTTCTTTTTTAATAAATTTGATATTGCAGCGTAGTGCGTAGTTTAGTTTAGTGCGTAGTTTAGTGATGTAGTTATAGTGTATTATTTATTAAAATATTTAAAAAATGAATAGACCACCTAGGCCAAGTGGGGCTTTCCAAGCGAAAACTTAAGAAGGAACGAGAGGTCAATTTAAAGAAATCAAATAAAGTTTTAGATTCGTACTTTTCTATCGCTGGTTCAAGTTCACAGCCTCAACAACTTGCAGATAAGCACAATGCATCAGTTACGATAATTTTAATTGTTATCAGGGCCGTCCAGAAAAATGTTGGGCCCCTATAAATATTTAAAACCTTCACGCACCTTTTTTCAAGTAGTTTTGACCTTAAATGACGCTCTAAAGCAACTTCAAAAAGTAGGCCTAATTGTTGTCGGAAAGTTGAAAAAAATAAAAAAGGGGATTTTCATATGCTGTATATTAATTTACGTTTAACTTTTTTTAATACTAGGTCTATTAATCTTGTAATTTGTGATTTTTTTAAATTGTAAGTTTCCATTCCATAATGAAAATACAACTACTACTTTTAGTGTAGTAAGGTAACTTACCGTACACTGTACACACTAAAAGTCATTCGTGACTTTAAAGTGAGTAATTTTTATTATCAATTTAAATCTTACAATTGATTATTTAATTTAAATTTAAAACTACTAGACTCATTAGTCATAATAATATTATCTTGTAGTTTATTAAGGGATTAATGGCCAGTGACACTGACACCCGGGCACGGTCTTTTTACAGCCCCCCCCCCCTCCAAATAAAAACAGCTTTCGAATTTGGAAACACTTGTGTAAAATATCAGATTTCGAGTCACCGTCGTGTTTGTTGGGGGTGAGGGTGTAAAACATATTAAGCACGCCTGATACTTGTGTAATTCTTTAACTTTTAACTGGTGTTGTCTTTGATGTATCCCTTAATAAGTTTTCTTAACAAATCTTATTTAAGTTAAATAATTTTTCCCCGGGTTGGCTATTTTGTCAACTTTTAAACGTTGCTTTAAACAATGCAACAACGGACATCAACAACTTTTTGAACACTGCCTTTTTGGTGGTTTGTTAGTTTTTCTAATTTTTTAAATTCCTTAAATCATTTTATTTTAACGTTTCTAATAGTTTCTATTATTTAAAATGTTGCTCTCAGGTGAAAACCAAGAAGAAAAAACACAGCTTCTGTCACACTCAGACTCCGAACAACCCAGTAAGGATACAAGTTCAATTAATTTGGATTCCGAAGATAAACCAGCTAGTACCGATGCAACTTTTATTGCTGAAGAGAACAATAGTTCATCAGAATCAGATGGAGAAAGCGGTGGTGATGAAGATAAATCTGTTGGAAACCTAGCCCATTTTATAAGCCCGAATGTAAATGATCCTATTACGCTTAAAAGAGCATTCTTGAAACAGCATCCTATCCAAGCGCATCATGTACAAGGGAAAAAACTTCCGTTCGATCCCAGTAATCTTTACTACAGGACTTTACCTAGTGGGGAGAAAGTCCAAAGAAAATGGCTTTCATACTCTTTTGAAATAAATAAAGTGTTTTGTTCAACATGCATGGCCTGTGGTGGAAAAGACAACAGGGAATCCTCATTCATTTCTGGACATGAAGTGACATACAAACATATATACAAGGCTGTGGAAATTCACGAAAATTCGCGATACCATCAAAGTTCTGTCACAGCAGCTCTTCAGCTGTGCAAAGAACAAGATATTGAATCTTATCTGAACATAAATCAAGCAAAATATCGAGAAAAGCAAATTGAAATGAGGAGGCAAGTTCTTCAACGCCTTATAGACATAACTCTTTTTATTGGAAGACAAGGGTTGGCTTACAGGGGGAATGAAGAGGCAAGTCATTCTCTTGGCCAAACAGGAAATCATGGAAACTTTTTAGAGCTGGTGTTACTTATTTCAGAATACGATGTGATATTAAAGACCCACGTTGAACAGTGCATAGAAGAAAGTAAGAAGAAAAGAATCAAGAAACTACAAAAGAGTGAACAATCGACGAGTGGGAAGGCGCATTCTGGGAGAGGATCATTGGTAACTTTCTTATCAAAAACGTTTATTAACAAATTAATAAAAACAATCGGCACGATTGGAAGGCAAATGATTTTAAAAGATTTATCGGATAGCATAATCTGAAGTTTAATGATTGATTCTACACAAGATATAGCAGTCATGGACCAGCTAGCGATTTGCGTTAGATATGTTGTTCAAGGAAAGGTTTATGAACGTCTCCTTGACTTATGTGACATAAAAGATTCTAGTGGACAGGAACTATTCCAGAAAATTAAAACAGATTTGACTAAATATGGAATTCCCATCACAAATGTAGTTGCATGTTCCTTCGATGGGGCTGCGAACATGAAAGGGTGCTATAATGGATTACAAGCCCATTTGAAGAAAGAAAACCCTAATATAATATACACTCACTGCATGGCACATGTATTGAATTTGGTTGTGGCGGACTCTACAGTAAATTGTCTTCAGACAGAAAATCTGTTTGGTTTGGTGGAAGAAACAGCTTGTTTCCTTAGTCAGTCTTACAAAAGAATGACAGTTTGGAGGGAGAACACAAGAGCACGTTTTAAAGGCCAAGAAAAGCTATATAGGCTAAAAAAAATCGGCGCAACTAGATGGTGGAGCAAGCACAAAGCACTAAATTCCATAGTTGACTTTGAATCTCTCTTGGACATAAAAGATTTTGACTTCAATGAATCTTGGAAGTTGATAAATCTGTTTCATGTACTAATAGACATTTATAAAGGAAACTTTGACTGTAAAACGAAGTTTACAGCTTGAACACTCATTAGCCAGTGGACCAAATTTGAAAATATATTCACTTCTTCGGTCATCTTAGATTTATTCAAAGCAACTTCCCCAGTGTCTGTCTATTTACAGAGCAAAAATATGGATTATTCTGTAGCATGGAGTTTAGTAGAAAGTTTGTTACAACAAATCCGAAAAATGAGAGACGAGGCTAATTTTGATAGTCTATATGGTGCTATCATATCAAGTAGTGAAGTTATTGATTGCTTAAAAAAGCCGAATCGTTCTTTGAATTCATCATCAGTATACATAACAAAAGGATGTCTTCTGTTTCGAACACCACGAACAACAATGTTTTGTGGTTCATCGTCTTCATTATGATCATCATCCATGTAGGGTGAGTGCACCAGTGAATGACCACCCCCCAGTGAATGACCGTTTCGTACAAAAAACATCATATTAAGCTTTACCTTTTGGCTAGTCTATCACAAACGGTCTTAAAAGTAACTTTGGAATGTGATTTCAATCCTCCCTGTGACTGGTTCAGAAATAAAGTGTCAAACATCTGTTTTTAACACAAACAAAATTAAGTGTTCCACCCAGTTCATCTTTAAGCTTCCCCACTATAGCGTATCGTACAAACAAGGTTAGCTGTATTTTTCATTGTTCTTCGATTATTGATTGAAACTGCATTATATTAAATTTAATTAACAGTAAACATGTTAAGGTACAATTCTGTACTCATTTTAGTACCAAAATCCTAACCAACAGTTTAATTATGCAGTCGGTCATTTACTGGATCACAACTATTGGTATAACTAGTGAATGACCATTTCGGTCATTCACTAGATTTTCATAAATTTTCTTGAAATGTTTTGGAAACAACGTTTTCTGACAGATTAAGTCCTAGGAAACACTAAAAAACTATCAGAAATCATGTAGATACCAATAATCCAATATTTGACTGGGGCTTAATGTTTACGAAAATTTAATAGATGAACAGTGGTCATTCACTAGAATCTATATTTAAACGATCCGGAAATGGTAGTGTTGTTAACATACAGGGTATCCAGCTTCGACTCTGTGAGACTCTTTACAGGTTATTTGGTGGGGTGGAAGGAGGGGGTTACAATTTAAACATGTGATTAACATATTGTGTTTTCTGTCTGTCGGTCTTACTGCATTATACGGTCTGTATGATATTTTATACAAATCTCAATATCTCAAAAAACGATGATAGATACATAATAAAATGTTATATGTAAGATTAAAATTTAGTTTAAATTTAATTTTTGTAATAACTTACAGTTCCAAAATGGTGGCACTTTAAACCATTTTCAATGTTAAATTTTAAAAGCCTATAAAATAATTTTAGAAATTTACAAGAAATACAATATTTACAAAAGTTTACCAAGCTTTATTTACCTGCAAAAATGTATAAAAAAACATTTTTTAACCAAAATATTAAAAAAACTTCCTATTTACTTATGAAATATGAACACATAATAGACCTACAATAATACATGCAATTAATATTTTTACGAATTAATTTTACAAATATTAACGAAAACTGAATAAAACAAGCTTTTATTTTTATTTAGACTTAAAATAAAAACACTTAAAATTTGCTAGTTTAATTTTAATTTCATTATTTTTGGCAATTCGCCACTCCTCTAATGCCTGTTGTTTTCTGCGTCTATCTTGTCTATCTTTTTCTTGATTAGTTTTTTTAATTTCTCTTTCAATCTTCCGCTTTTTTATTGCACTCTCCTTTTCTTCTTTTAAATTTAGTTTTTTATCAAAGTACAATTTCCAATTTTTGGACGTCATGGCGTAGGGAACTTTTTCTTGCTTTCTCTTCTTTGTTTGACCTTATTCCTTTTTCGGCCAATATAAGTGTTTTCCCATGGATCTGACTTAGGGCTATCACTTTCTCCAAGCGAAGAATTTGATACAGATAAAACTGTTTCGTTTTGTTGGGTAGATGCGTCTTCAGTTTTTTTGTTTGGAATTTCCCCTTTGTTTATTCCTCCGCTGCAGCCAGGTTTAGCTGTATTACTTCCTTGCTTTGAAATAGGTATAAAATTGTTTTCATCAGGTGGTTCATCAGAAAATTGTTCTGTTTCTCCTTTTTCTTCAATTGCCACATTTATTTTGGCATTTGTGTGCTTGCTAGGCCGAAGTACTTCTTCTGTAGCAACCTCTTTTATTTGCCTCCATACAAAGAAAACTGACTTGAACTCTACATCTTCAGGCTCTTCATCTCTGTTATAAATCTGCTGAAATAAATCTACACTGTCTTTTCCAATCACAGATTCTACAACTTTGAGGGCAATCTTGTGTTCAGCCACAGATGTGCTGTCAATACTTTTGTGTACTTTACCAAGTTGTTCTCTTCTTGCTGAAATACATCTAGAATAATCAACGTTTTCAGGATTTAAAGGGTACAGGCCACACGCTTTGAAGCCATTTACTATAGCTTCTGTTGTAACTTCATTGAAGGCGTCTCTAAATAGTGGTGCAAAGTTTACTTTTGTTAATGCCTTGCTTGTCTTTTGTTTGAAATTTCTGATTACCTTTTTCCAAGCTGTTTTCAGTGGCCGGAAAATTAATACATCACAAGGCTGCAATATATGAGTAGCATTTGGCAGTAAACAGAACATTAAGATATTTTTCTCTTTACAAAACTCGTATAGCTGTTCGTTGATATGGGATTTATGTCCATCCAAGAAAACCAATACAGGCATTTTCACTTTGGCTTTTACAATACTCGGATAGAAAACATTAGCCATGTACTCAAAAAAGTTGCACTTAGCATCCATCCACTATCACTTCTACCGACTGCAAACCCTGATGGAACAGATTCAGCAACATCTCTTGGGATACGTTTGTACGCATATACAATCATTGGATCGATTGGATCACCGGCAGCTGAGAACGTACAAAGTACTGTGATACATTCTTTTTCGGGGCCAGCGGCTACTTCATAGAAGTTTCTTTATTTTTTTGGGCCAAAAAGCTTACCTGACTTTGGACAAACTGATACACCAGTCTCATCTAAATTGTAAACTCTTTTAGGATCATTAAGGACGTCTTCGGCGTTTTCTTCATGCAAGTAACACGTAAGCTCGTCAAACCATTCTCTAAGTTTTCCCTCTGTTACTGCAGCTCTAGCCTTTGATATTAACTCTGTGTTTCTCTTGCTTATTTCAGGATGTCTTTTTAGAAAAAGCTTGACCCATTTTTTCCCAGGTCTGTTGTTGATAAAAACGTTCTTTCAGAATCATTCAGTACTTTTTGTACTGCGTCCTTCAAATCTTCTTCATGCATTGGAAAACCAAGTTTGGCTTTACCAAGAATCCAATCTTTCAGTCGTTTTTCCTCTTCTTGTGAAAGAACACTTGGTGGTCCCATTTTTCTTAAAAGAGGATCATCGGAGTTAAGTTTATTAACTAAGGTACCTTTGGGAATGCTGTATACCTGAGAAGCTTTGTTGATGGACGTTTTTCCTGCCTTCACTTCTTCTATAGCTTTTTTCAAGTCTTCTACTTTGTATTTGAATCTACAATAACTTCTCTTCACTACTTCTTCCTCCTCTTGATGATTCATAGTGCTGAAAACCCGGTATATATGTAATATGCTTGGATGAGAATATATGCATTTTATTTACAGAGTGAGTTGTAAGTACATTCCCCCTTTTTCATTTTTATACGGTATAAGTTAGAAGGTTTAAACTCAGCACAATTACGTCTGACCTAAATATCTTGCTTTTCATGGGTTCGTTGACTCTCCACCTTCAATGGGGGACGGCCCACGAGAAGTAAGTCAATATTCTTAAATGTAAGCATAGGTTTATATGTAGATCTAATTAAAGGTCTTTGTTAGTAAAATACAATGCCGCAAACCGAATCTCAAAAGGCTCATTCTATAGGAAATTACAGGGGTTTAAAGTTTACAAAATATGACCATTTTCTTATTAAATCTGTTAGTTATGCCTAGATCTTGGGCTTCAAGTGATCCCTAAAAATCATTAAACGCAAGAAAAGAAAGTTTATTTACAAAATTCCTAATAAACAGCAAAAGAATATTTTTGAAATAATGAACTTTTTAAAAGTAGCGCATTACTACGCAGATTTTTTGTTTTGTTTTGTTTGTACATAACTATAATTTTGTAAATATTAAACCCCTGCAATTTCCTATACAATGAACCTTTTGAGATCCGGTTTGCGGCATTATATTCTAATCACAAAGACCTTTAATTTGATCTACATATCAAACTATATTAATTTTTGAGCATAGGCGTACCGTGACCAAAAGTTTGGGGGGGGGGGCACGAAAAACATATCAATACCATGAAGGTGGTGGAGGTTTTCCTCTGGAAAATACAAGTCTATATGCAACCTGACCTAATTCAATTTAATACATATAAACCTAATTTAAATATTTCTACACCATAATAACCCTTTTTTGTATAAAAAATTCCCAAAGTTGGGGGGCACGTGTTCCCTCTTGCCCCCCCGACGGAACGCCTATGTTTTTGAGAATCTCGACGTGGGCCGTCCCCCATTGGAGGCGGAGAGTCAATAAGCCCATGAAAAACAAGACATTTAGGTCTGACCTAGTTCTGCGGAGTTTAAATCTTCTAATTTATACTGTATAAAAATGAAATAGGGGGAAAGGACTTAAAATTCACCCTTAAGCTTATACTAACAATACCGATAAAATATCAATTTAAAATAGTTTCCAGGGTAGTCCCTAGTACTGTTAAAATATACTTATTGTACAAACATATAGACAGGCAAACAACAGGCCTACTGCTTTTGTAATGCGTTCCTGATAACATAATTAACTTAGTAAATAACTATTTTTTACATGAAATTACAGAACCATCCGAGGCTTCCTAGGCATTTGTAACAACACTGCAAACAAACTGATTGCTTTAACCCCGGTCATTTACTGTGTTTTCTGTTAGTCAAAGTCCAGTAAATACCCAGTAACACAAAGGTTAGAATGAATAAATATTTAAAATTGTGGAACTGCTTTAATAAAATATTCAGATTAATTATTTTTTTAAGTTACATATTTATTATAGCTACAAAATAAAAATGTTAACAATCAGATAAGTATCATAAAGACACAAAAAAACTTACCTTACACTGCAAGTTCTTAGGAGAAAAACAACTTGAGGGTGAAACCACTCGAAGTTATTTGTGTTGAAAACAACAATAAGCAGATGTAAACACCAACATCTGATTAACATTCGTCATCAGCTGACTAAATAACACTTCTTAGGATAAGGTGGATTTTGTCTTAATTCTATTTCAACGGTCATTCACTGGTATATTAATTCTAGTTGGATTCTGATACCAATGAATGTCCGGTCATTCACTGGGGAAACGCCGGTCATTCCTGGTAGATAGGCGGTAATTCACTGGTGCAATGATTTATGTTCGGTAAATTGTATTTTTCAATACTCTGTTTTAACATAACACATTAATTAAGTTTTACCATTAGGAAGTACAGGAGAATACGGGCAAGACGTTTAAACTATTCCCTGCACTGCAGGGTAAATGCCTGTTTTACCATGTAAGATTCAAGTGGAAACTCAACCTTAAACGGTCATTCACTGGTGCACTCACCCTACTCAAAATAGTCCATGTTAAAAAATACCAATAATAATACTGTCATATAAATTTAAAACAATATTTTTAATAATGAAAACAGCAAAGGAACACTAATCAACACCAGTCAAAAATGCATTTCAATATACTACTTCACATACTCCTGCTAATAGGTAGGAGTATATTTTAACATCGTTTACTCCCAAACATACTACCGGTACTGTAGTATAATACTCTTGAGTGGTGCTCACCACTGCCTGCTTACTCTTCAGATAATATTTCAAAAACTTCTTTAGTTAAATTCTCCTCAACTAAAAATACTTCTTTAGTATTAATTGTTATTGTAGTCACCATTTATCCACTCTTTTAGTAACATACTAACATAGTAAGCAAATCTCCTAGTTGGTGCTCGCCACCCTAAGTATAACTTGTTGTATATCATTTATTTATTTATTTTATTTTCATGCTCCAATACAGGTACTAGACCCAATTACATTGAGGCAGTTCATACATTATTCTTTCTTGTGGGAGGTTTACAGCATAATCACCCAATTAAACCTATGTCTATATAAAGTCTTATCACTAGGCAACAAATATAAATTCTAATATAATCAAGTGATATTCTAATATAAAATCATTGTTTTCAATCTGAAATGTAGCATTTGACAGTACATATATTAGAAGGCTAACTTTATTTTTGTAAATATGGTATCAGATAAGAGACAAAATAAATATATAAATAAATAAATTATTTTTTCTTTTGCTTATTTATATAACACCAGTGATATTTATTTTAGCTTGGTAGTTTCTTTATATTATGTAACATTTTATACAGATTACAAAAATGTATAGGTACTGTATCTATAGAAACCAGTACTTGATAGGAAGTTATAAGTTCCAAAAAGTAAATTTGCACATAAATAAAAAATTGCTTGTTTTGCATTTTCTGCTATACCTTCAATACACTAATAATGTATCATCTTCAGATTCAGTAATCTCACTTTGAAATAGAATATCCCGAATATCACTTGATCTACAAGGATCAAGGATCTATCATTATGAATTATGTTCTTATCAAACAATAAATTACAAAATAAAATAAGCATAACTAAGATTCATGCCAGCTACAAACAGGCCTACCAGTAACCTGCAGTATTCATATACTGTATATATTTACATTTTCTAAAAACAATAATTATATTTACACTATAAACAATATCTGACTGAACTATGAAATAAAACAGTAAAAATTAGGTTATATTTTAATAAAATAATGTGACAGTAAAACCATTGATTATATAAACCTCAATCAATCAATGGTAAAACTGAAACACAGACTACATTTGACAAATCGACGACTGTAGTATAAAATACATCAGCTGTTAGCAGAGTGCAACCAAAGACATCTAAATATAACAAATGGAACCTCATTAACCAACTGGTGGTGATTATAATGGAATTTGACAGACAATAATAACATAGTGGTGACGAAACGAGACAGTCGGAAATTCCGAGAGTCACACCCGTAATGGGTACCAACCATCGGAAATTCCGATGGCTCACACTTGCAGGGTTAAGAAAAATACGAAATTCAAACACATCGGACACACCAGACATAATGAATCTGAACAACACATCCGACACAGCAGAAGCGGAAAACTATACTATCGCTTGCACTACTGTACCTTAGGATACAACTACACTGCACAACCTCTTATCAAAAACATTGGAAGAAAATAAAAACTTACAACAAACTGTACACTATCTGTATAAAGACCTACAACTATTAAACCACCAACTAACAGAAACAAAAAAAGAAAATATTCGGCTAAACCAAGAAACAATAACTAAGGAAGAAAAATTTTTAGAACTGTACAACCAGATAGAAAAACTCCACTCTACCTCAAACACCGGCTTCAATACACCTATTCCAAACCACAACAAACCTGATCAAGTACTTTTGCAAAACCAAACCACAGAAAACATTGAAGAGAATTCAAATATTGACATAGACCTAAACGAACTACCACAGGTAGACTCATACACACTAATTATAGGAGATTCCATAATACGACATCTGCAAAATTACACAAAACACCTGTCAACCATACAAATACATTGCATACCCGGAGCCAGGATTCAGGAGCTGAGCAAGCATCTTGCGACATGTCAGACTCTGCCCAGCACTGTGGTGGTACACTTTGGTACAAATAACCTTGCACTCTCTCGTAATCCAAACGATGTTATGAGACCACTCTGGTACACCATTGAATCTGCTCAAAAGATTTTTAGGAATACTACATGGGTCATAAATGCCATAGTCTACAGACGTGACATATCCACAAATTACATTAAAGAAGTTAACGAGGCACTAAAATTTATGTGCAAAAATCTGCACTTGATCTTCCGAGACCCTAATAAGATATTAACTGCCAGAGGCTTAGGAAAAGACGGGCTACACCTTAACTCCATGGGGGATCACTGCCTTGCAAATGTTATACTGAAGGACCTTGGTTACGGACCATCCCTACCGGAGGGAAAAATATTAGGAAACCAAACAGAAACTGAAACAAAAAACTCGGACAACCCAAAACTAAACACCCATTTGCAAAATCACATGTATACAAGCACGCAACACTCTAAAATAGCAAAAAACCCACAAAAAACTCCACAACACCGACATTGAACAAAATAGACTAACCCACTCACACAAATCGAAACAAAACAACAAAGCACTACCAAACAAGTCTGAACAAATCAAAAATAAAAACAATTTCAAAATATTCCATTTAAACATACAACGAGGAATCCAAAATAAAATAGACCAACTTAAACTGCTCTTAAACACAATAAATCCACATATATTACTAATAACAGAGCATGGACATAACAAAGAACAACTAGAACAAATAATCCTAACAGGTTATGAGCTACAAACCCATTTTTCTAGATTAACACACAAGTGGGGAGGGGCAGCAATTTATACTATGGAAAACATTGATCTGGAGATAAAAATAATAGATACAACAAATTATTCAGAAGAGCTAGTCTGTGAAATGGCAGCAATAGAATATAAAATAGCCGCAAAAAACAACATAATAATACGCATCTACAGACCAACAACAGGTTCACCCAAAGACTTCTTAAACCATTTTGACAACTTTCTAAGTACCATATCAACTAAAAATAAAAATATAATAATCCTAGGTGACATAAATATAAATACTCTCGTAGACTCCGAAATATTGAAAAGCCTCACGAGTAGCCTACATTACATCAACATAACCTACACCTAGAAAGCCTACCTGCAACTAGGAAAACTACAACAACGGAAACAATCATTGATTGCTGCATAACTAATTATCTTTGGCCGCAAACAAAAATAATTGACTACACTTTATCAGATCACCAAGGCATAGTATGCACCCTTAACACAAAAATACATTTACACAATCAAACAAAAATCTGTACAAGAAATTTATCAAAACAAAACATGGACCTATTCAAGCTCCAAATTGCAAAGGAAAACTGGCATAATATATACATTGAGAATAACATAGAAAAAAAATTCGACCAATTTATTGGACTATTACAATATCATCTAAACAAAATCAGCCCACTTCAGAACAGAACTATACATCATAGACAGACCCAGCAATTTACTATGACACCACAATTAAAACATCTAAGACAGTACACTGCAAGCAAAAAATAAATACTTAGTAACGGGACAACACTTAGACAAGATAGCTTACACGACACTCAAAAAAACTTTTGACCAACAGATACGTTACTCAAAAAACTACACACTGAACAACACATATCAACAGCCGCAAACCAAACTAAAGCAATATGGAAGGTGATAAACCAAGAAAGGAAAAGACAATCTGTAGAACATAACAATATAATACTTAATATAAATAAAACATTAGGAACAGATCCTCAAACTATAGCAAATCACTTCAACACATATTTTTTATCCATAGGCCAACTTCAAGTTGACAACCAAACACAGCAACAGCCTAATTTTCAGCAACATCTAACACTAAACCATTTTACTACTGCAAATTTAAACTCTTTTAAATGCATTACAGATGAAGATCTGAGACAAATAATCAAGAACACCAAACATAATAACACAACAGGAGCAGACGAAATACCAGGGAAGTTACTATTTCATTGCACTGACAAATTAATTCCACCACTTGTAGGCCTACACCAAATCAACACATCCATATCCGCAAGTACAGTACCGAAAATACTAAAAACATCTCTAGTATACCCTAAATACAAAAAATCTGACAAACATAACATAGAAAATTATCGGCCAATTGCAATATTACCTACAATATCAAAATACCTAGAGAAAGCCATACATGGTCAAATAATGAGTTATCTAAATACAAACAACAAATTACATATTCACCAACATGGTTTTAGAAATAGCAAATCCATAAATACAGCAGTCGCAGACTTTTAAAATTCATCACCGAAAATTGGGAAAAGAAACAACACGTATCGGCAATATTCTTAGACCTAAAAAAGGCCTTCGATTGCCTAGACTGGAACATTTTGCTCAATAGAATAACTGAAATAGGTATTACTGGAGAAGCTAAAAGCTGGGTACAAAGCTATTTGACAAATAGAAGCCAAATGGTTGAAATAAAATCAACCAATAAAAACATTAGGGAAACTTTCAGATCCAAAGAAAAATTCATGACAAACGGTGTGCCACAAGGATCAGTCCTTGGTCCGCTCTTTTTTTTAAATTTACATAAATTCATTACCGACAAAACTACCAATATATTCTGAATGCATCATGTTTGCAGATGATACCACCCTGATAATATCAGGAAAAAATCAACAAGAAACACAAGATAGAATAAAAACAACAATGAAAAAACAGAGGAAGAACTTAAATCTATTAAACTTGAAATCAATTACACAAAAACAAACAACATTAATTTCACCCCAAAACTTACTCCATTACAAATCCAACAACATGATAACAATGAACATTACAACCTTACAGTAAATAAAACAAAATTTTTAGGAATACAAATAGATAACTCACTTACATGGAACATTCATACCCAACAGCTCATAAAAAAATTGTCATCAGCTCTCTATGCAATAAAACGGATAAGTAACATAGCAGGGAAAAACCAGCTCTTATAGCCTATCACTCCCTAATTGCTACCCACATAAAATTTGGATTAATTGCCTGGGGAGGTGCTTCGCACACACACATAGAACCGATATTAATATTGCAAAAAAAAGCAGTTAGAATAATCAACAATTTGCCTACCAACACTCCTTGCAGACAATATTTTTAAGAAGAAAAAATTTTAATAGTCATCTCAATGTACATTCAAGACACAATATTATACACCATACAAGAAAATAACAAAACAAGATCCGAAATCATAAAAACAATTTAGACATACCTTATAAAAGACTACAAAAAACACTAAATCAACAACAATATATAGGTATAGAGTTTTTTAATCATCTCCCAAACAACATAAAAATACTAAAACAAAACCAAATTTAAAAAAATCTCTATTTGCATATTTAACAGCATATCCATGTTATACAAAAGAAGAATTCTTTAATATATACACGAACATATAAAATAACACATACTAAACATGGATTGTAAGCTATCCTGTCCAACCATAGACTTGATCAATCCTGGTCCAATCTCTTTTCCATAGACTTGACCAATCCTGGGCTGTGCCCGAAGAAAACTGACATGCCCCCTGTCTTGAGGAAAGTAGTGGCGAAGAGGAAGGTAAAGGTAAAGCTGCAAACAATCATTAGGCTTTAAAATGTTTCAATAAAATAAACCAGATTCAGTAGTATCTAGGCCTATTGGTGTTTTACCATTAATCCATAGCTGCCATTGTTTTCATACTAGCCGATGATTGATAGATAAATAAAGTCAGTGTAATTAATATAAAAAATCAATTCTATAATAGTAAAAAACTACTTTTATCGTTTTAATACAGATTTGGAAGTTCCGGTGTATCGTCCAGTAGCCATTCAGACTCACATATAGGCAAAATATGTCCATGTGGGTTCATGTTTCTTGTTCAAACATTTTCAATAGTAGGCCTAATTCGTAATATTATCCTAGGCAATGTAAAATTAGTTATATTAGACTATGAATTGTCTTGTTATAATATATATATATTTATAATGTCTTCTCGTGTTGCATGTGTATTAGGTTATGTAAATTAGAATACTTATAATTTGTAACCTTAATTTAATTCTGACGATGCCTATGCAATCAAATGTATATTATTTATTATCTTGTATTATTCCGGAAATAAATAAATGTTACTTTACCAAACAAATAGATTTATAATGGTAGATATTATAGTCAAATTTTCCAATTATATAAATTTTTATAGGAAAATGTGAGTAACATTTCAACCATTATAATAAAATAAGTGAGTTCTCCTCAATAAAATATATTTATTTTTAACCAATAATCCTCAATCTTTGCTTGATTAACAAACAGAATATGTGAAGAAATGTTATATAGGTGAACAGATGCTGATTATGAAGAATCAAGAAATTCAACGATAAAATATTCATTCTTTTAATATAAAGCAAGAATTAGACTGTATAAAATAAGGAAAAAGTAAGCCTATCCAAGACCTGATCGCTTTGTGCAGTTAATGAACAGTGTAGGCCTATCCAAGACCTGATCACATTGTGCAGTTAAGGAACAGTGTAGGCCTATCCAAGACCTGATCACATTGTGCAGCTAAGGAACAGTGTAGGCCTATCTAAGACCTGATCACATTGTGCAGTCAAGGAACAGTGTAGGCCTATCCAAGACGGTCGTCTGGTGTCCATATAAAGCTGGCCACATTAATATCCTGGAGTCTGTTCAGATTCAAGCCATAAGGCTCATAGGCATGCGTCTCGGATACCAATACCTTGAGACACCTGTTGACTCTCTTAGGACCACATTTGGTCTCCCTCTCTTGGCGACCAGAAGGAAGATGGCTGACATCCTGCTGCTTCACAAGTTGGTGAATGGTGCCATTGACTGCTCTGACTTTTTGTCCATGATTTAGTTTCGGATTCCCACGTCCACTCGCTCCAAGGACATATTTGCCAAACGAGCATCTCCTTACCTGTACAGCCACTACAGTTGTGTTCCCCGGATAACGAGAGAGGGTAATGCTGTGTCTGATGCTGTTGAGTTTTTTGGTTCCTCCCGCCAATCATTTCGCAGAAGCCTCATGAGATTATTGAATTCTGCAACCTGAAAATCTTGCAGCTTTGAGATTTGAACTTGTATTAGCACCTTGTATTCATGGTGGGGTGAATGTGATTATACATAGTGTGGGTGTGTGGATGGGTTGTATATATATTGATACTTGTATAAATTACCATTGTTACTCATATCTCATGTATCTTGCTATTTAATGCATTTATGTACAATTAATCTGTTGTTATTGTATTATTGTCACCTAAGTTTATCATTGTTCATTATATTGCATATTTACATTATACAATGCCATTTATGATGTACTTCTACTGAACTATTTGTTGTCATGGTCTTGTATTATTGTATCTATTATAGTAGTCTTAGAAAGTTCTGTTGTTGATTTAGACTTTACTTTATGATACCATGATGCTTTATGATAACTTTATGACTAACTTTATGATGCCATGTATTACACAACCCAACACATAATTTGGTGCCAACGTTTTTGAAGCTGTTTCTTTATGAATTCAGTGTGCTGAGTTCAAATTTGGCATTAGTTTTTACCCAGGAGCTTTAATTTTTTTGCTACGTGCTATTTAAGTTTGCGTTTTATTGTTAACATTCAGTTAAAGGTAAGAAGAAAAAAAACATATTTTCACTTATTTATGTAATTTATTTTATATTTATTCAACTGATATACAATATTAAAGGGAAAAGGATTCAAATAAAATATATATATACAATATATATATTTAACTTGGTCAAGATACCAAAAATGTCTAAATAAAGCTCCTTTTCTTAGACAGTCTTGAATGAATTTTGTTAAGGCAGTCTCTCTGTAAATTCCAACAATAGTCTGCCATCATATGGGAATCCCATCTTCCTTGATACCTATCTTCCATAGTTTTTATGTCTTGATGAAATATCTCCCCCTGTTCCTTACTGAAATCACCAAGATTTTCAGGAAAACGGTCCAAGTGACTGTGAAGGTAATGCAGCTTTATGCTCATGTTGCATCGTAAGTGATTGAAATTATCAAGCATATTGTTTACAAGCTGTTCATAGTTATCAGCTTTATAGTTGCCCAAAAAACCTTTGATTACGAGAACAAATAATGACCACGCACATTGTTCTTCTTCGTTCATCGATCGTTCGAAAAGAGGATCGTTCATAAGTTGTCTAATTTGTGGGCCATCAAAAATTCCAGCTTTTATTTTTCAATACTAAGTGCAGTCATCTTTTGACATATGTACAGAAAGCATTGACCATCCTGATTGAGAGCCTTCACAAACTGTTTCATCAGGCCTAGCTTTATGTGCAAAGGGGGCAAGATTATTTTGTTTCTTTCAACTAAAGATTCACGGAAAACATTTTTTTCTCCGACAACCATGTGGTCCCTATTAGGCCATTCCCTTTTTGTCCAATGGTTTTGTTTATCCCTGCTATCCCAAAGACACAAGAAACAAGGATATTTTGTGTAGCCACCTTGCTGACCAAGAAGAAAGTTTACCATCTTTAAGTCCACACAAATGACCCACCCGTGATCTTTATACATTATTTTCTCAATTACTAGAGCTATGTTGTTATATTCTTCTTTTAGTTTGGTGGAATGAGCAATAGGAATAGATCCAAATTTGTTGCCATTATGCAAAAGTACACACTTTAAACTGCGTTTGGAACTGTCAATAAAAAGGCGCCAGTCACTTGGAATATACTTAGCTAGACCCATTTTTGTAAGAAGCCCTTTAACATCATTACAGACACAAGTTTATTTTCTTCAGAAAAAAAGGGAAGCAAATATTTTTCTCTAGACCGATAAAATGTAATTTTTGTCCCTTGTTCAAGCAGATTTTTTTCATTTAACCTAGAAGCTAAGAGTTCAGCAGCTTCCTTTGATAGGCTCAGATCTCGAACAAGATCACACAACTCTTTTTGATCAAAACGTTGAGGACTGTTTGATTCCTCCTCATAGTCACTATCCTTACCTTTATCTGGTTCACAAGGCGTGTCAGAATGATCTGATTCATCATCTGAGAGCTCTGGTAGCTGATGATATGTAGGGATCGGTATTTCATCTGAATGTGAAACAGGTCTTCTAGCAGATTCCAGATTAGGATAAGTCCATTTACTGCGGTTGTTCCGATTTATACCGTTAATGTTCACAACACAAAAGTAGCAGTCATCAGTGGTTCTTGGGTTCTCTCCAAACCACGGGAATGCCAAACTTTAAACATCTCCTTTTGCCTGTAGTCCATTGACGTAAATGTTCTGTACAAGTTTTACAAACGACATGTGGAGCCCTCGTTTTATCTTGGTCATCAAGCTTAACCCCAAAATATCCTATATACGCACGTTTCACAAAATCAGTTATAGTTTTCCGATTTTCTTGTGATGTGTACTCACCACAGATATAACAAAATACATCAGGGTGATTAATGCAACTTTTACGGCTAGAACTCATTGCTTCACAACATAAATGTACTGAATCACTGTTTTGAGGTTATGTTGAAGTAAAGAAATGAATAGTAGGAAGAAGAAGAAATGAGCATTATGTTGTTTACAGTAGACAGTGTAATGTGCAAAACATAGAGGACACAAAATACAGTAAACAAAATCTTTACAAATTTTCATAACGCTATAGTCATTACCCAATATTAACAGGATAAAAATTGAAAATACAAAATCTAAAAAAGTGGAGCTGATAGGGAAAAACGGGTTTCATATTTAAAATCAGCGCCAAATAAATAATAAAAAACAGCTTTAAAATCTCAGGCACCAAACAAAAAAATTTTTTTGTTACTCTGTGTTATTTATTATACTATGTACAAAAGTGGTTTACCGTTGATAAATAAAGAATAAAAGACCTGATCAAATTGTGCATTTAATGAACAGTGTAGGCCTATCTAAGAAGTGATCACATTGTGTAGTCAAGGAACAGTATATGTCAATCCAAGACCTGATCACATTGTCCATTTAAGAGTCAGTGTAGGCCTATCTAAGACCTGTGTTACATTGTGCAGTTAAGGAACAGTGTAGTCCTATCTAACACTTGATCACATTATGCAGTTAAGGAACAGTGTAGGACTATCTAAGACCTGATCACATTGTGCAGATAAGGAACAGTGTAGGCCTCTCCAAGACCTGATCACATTGTGCAGTTAAGGAACAAAACAGTGTAGGCATATCTAAGACCTGATCACATTGTGCAGTTAATGAACAGTGTTGGCCTATCCAAGACCTGATCACATTGTGCAGTTAAGGAACAGTGTAGGCCTATCCAAGACCTGATCACATTGTACAGTTAAGGAACAGTGTAGTGATTGAACAATTATTATGTGCGTGATAATAGCCCCCACATATGATTACGGGGTCTGGTCCCAATATTAACGCAGCACGTGTTAAAGTATAATGCATGGGGTTTTTCCAATAAAATTATTATATTGGAATTCAAACTGAAAATATAGGGTACAATGATAAATATTTAACAAGTTCAATCATAATTTTAATTATAATTCACCATTTTTATTAAAATGACAGTGACATGTGCTTATCGTTTACATAACTCACTAGTAAACTAAAACAAATATTTAGTTCAGTTACAATATGTCACTGCTGTTCATCTGCCACAAACAACATTTTTTACTTACAAAAAAATGTGTTCTATTTGCATTTTTAATATTTATATAATTTGTTTTTGGTGAGTTAATTATTTCCCAATTTTGTAATCAAAATTAGTTAATGTACCTTCCCTTGAGACAGGAAAAATATATAAAGAAAATTTTTTAACCACTAAATTAAAATTGTAGCCTTTTGAAAAAGTTCAAACTTAATTTTTATAACTAAGTTTTTTACACATAATTGAAGGGATTAAGATATTTTTAATTTTCACATGTACAAATATTTATAATTTTAAAGGTAACAAGGGTATTTTTTTAAATATAAAATTGGAAAATAATTAACTCACAGAAAACCGACTGCACCACCTTAATAAAAAATGCCTTGTTTGTTGATTGAAATAATTGTTTTTAAACAATATAGTGTCCTTTTATAACTCATCAAATACGGTATGCTGGTAATGTAAATAGTGAATTACTATACTTAAGAGGATGCAGAGGCTGTCGGCCATATTGGTTTTAATCCCATAAGAACAATGTTATTTTCAAACCGGACATATGATCACGTGTATGCAAACCAAACAATTATTTTAAAATTTATTATTAAGACACTGATCGTCAAGATATGGGCGAATATGAGGGGCGGATACGTATAATGGGTGCAGATGAACGACTGTAGTCATTGTTACTAACCAAGATCAACTGTTCCTCAGAAAGGACCATTCATTAATATCCCAATAGCCAGAGCAACTAAGGGACCTACAGCTATAAGTGGAATCCGAACCACGTAGTGTTAGTCTGATTTTCAGCTAACTGACAAGTCTGACACTCAGTTCTCTTCCCTACACAATATCTGAACCTTAACTACATTCAACATGGACACCCCAGACTTCTCTAGTAGTGGCCATGTCGATGGCAACCATTGATGGGATACCATGTCTGTATTATGAGTACCGAGTATAGAACGTATCGCCTACAATCCCCTCAACACTTTGTTTCCAAGTAGCTGGGTTACAGTACTGCTCCACCAGTGCCAACAAAATGCTTTTTCATTAGATAGCTTGAGTGATCATAAGTTTTACTGATTTCCGTCCTAGTGTTCAGCTAACACTAATCTATGGATTTTTCCAAACAAACTGCATTTGATCAAAAATGAATATGCACGTTGGAACTGCTTTGCAAATTCCTAATTAGTTTCATAACTTTTTTTTATAAAAAAATATAAAAAATATTTAATTTGAAGTTTTTATTTTCATCTATGTTTCAAAAGTAGGTGTATTAATGCAAAATATCAAAAGGAAACCCAATGTGCAATATTATAACGTTTAAAATAACACCTCATAAGCAACTTTTGGCCAGTAAATAACAAAAAAATATTGATTTTCAAATAACGTTGTTCTTATAGGATTAAAACCAACATGGTCGACAGCCTCTGCAGACTTAAATCTGAAACTGCCCAAAAGAGGTTTGAAGTATGGCTGTTTATAACATACGTGATTATTACATTTATAATAGAAATAATAATAATAAGGAATATAACATTTTAATTTTCATTAGATTTTTATTTACAAAAACTAAATGTTCTTTATTTTTATGAACACAACATTATCACTAAAGGTAAACATAACTTAAATTAAATAAACCACTGTTAGATAAACATAAGAAAATAAAGCACTGTTATTTACTGTCTTCAAGGGTGCTTGGTGTTATTTTTGCTTATCAAATTTATTCAGCTTTTTAAGAAACTCATCTGTAAGTTTATTGACAGCAAGGTGGTGGTTTTCCAAGTACTCCAACTTTTGAAGTATGATATAGCGTAATCTAAACAAAAGACAACAAGCACTCATTTTACTAAAGACTCCTCATACACAGTGGTGTTATTTGACAAACCAAACATTTAATGATATATTTATCAATAGATGGTAAAATAGTTACTTCTTTTTGTTCCACAACGGTTTTCAATGTTGGAATACTGAGAGAAAACAACCACTTTATTCATACAAGACAGAATTCAGTTACAAGTGCGGTGGTACTGACCCACCCGCACCGCCCCTACATGTGCAATGGTACTGACACACCCGCCCGCCCCTACACGTGCAATGGTACTGACCTTTATACATGGTAGTATAAACCCACCCATACACATACAATTATGCTAACCCACCCGACCACCCATATACTTACAGTGATACAGACCCACCCACCCACCCATACACATACAGTGATGCAGACCTATATGCCCACCCATACACGTATAGTGATACAGACCCACCCGCCCACCCATACACTTACAATGATACTAATCCACCCACCCACCCATACACATACAAAGATATTAACCCACCCACCCACCCATAAACATACAGTGATACAGACCCACCTGCCCACCCATACATTTACAATGGTACTAATCCACCCGCCCACCCATATACATACAGTGATACTATACTCTTTGACCCTCAACAATGAATACTGCACGTGTATGGGTGGGTGGGAGGGCCTTTACCACTGCACGTGTATGGGTGGGTGGGAAGCCCTTTGCCACTGTACGTGTATGAGTGGGCGGGAGGGCCTTTACCACTGCACGTGTATGGGTGGGTGGGAGGGCCAAATTGGTATACTACTTCACGTGTATGGGTGGGAGAGTGGGTCAACAATGGTAATACCACTATACGTGTATGGGTGGGTGGGTGGGTCAATACCACTGTACATGTATTTATGGGCTGGTGGGTCAATACCACTGTACGTGTATGGGTGGGTGGGTAGGGGGGCGTTTAGTGTTGTTGGGGTGACAGCTGGTATAGTGAAGGTATTGTTGTTTATTGGTAGGTTTGATGTGGATATCAGTTTGAAGGACACCGTCCTCCAATTCAATTTCAACATCAAAGAAGAATATGCTTTCAGAAGAGGATTGCCAAGTATGTAAATCAATACCACTACACTGTATGGGTGGGTCAGTACCACTGCACTGTACGGCTGGGCGGGTGGGTCACTACCATTGCACTTGTATGGGTGGGCGGGTGGGTCAACACCACTGTACTCCGCCTCCGCCTCGGTCTCCGCATCGGTCTCTTCCTCGGTCTCCGCCTCGATCTTGTGTTTTTTAGCACAACTATTTAACCATCTATTGTTGAATTCAACCAATCAGGGTAATACTGATAGAATAATAATGGATATATTTATTGTAAAAAAAGAACTCTAACAGATGATGTGTGATGTACGATAATTAGCGTCCCTAAATTAGGTAATAATAAAATTGGGTTTTTCAAACCCCCCTCCCGCCTGTGTAATAGACTTGTAACGGTAACACATAACCCCTCTTAATAATTACGTAACGCTGTCACCAACACCCCCCTCCAATTTTTCTAATCTATTTTCCTGCAGATTATAAGTTATGATAGTTATTGTTTTAATTTTGTTTCATTTGTTCTCTAATGGGGGAGAATATACTGTATTACTAACTGTACAAACTTTTTAAAAAAATTTTGTATTTTTGGTAAACGGTCAAATTTTGTGAATAAATTCAAACAAATTGTTGATGTTTAATAGTTATGTAATGCTGCGCAGAAACCCCCCACCCTCCCATAATGGTGCCGACAAACCCCCTCCCCCTCTAATGGCGTTATGTAATTTAGGGACAGCTCCTTAGGGGATTGTAGATAAAAGTAGCACAGACCATCTGGAACCCTGAAACACAGCAATTTATTCTCACTTTGATTTGCAATGAGCTGCATTTGTTGACAAAATGCTGTTTTGTGCACTTCTTACAAGGAAAAAATAACTTCTGATCCTCAAAATCAAAAACTTTTGTTGTTATAAATAATGCTTATAGAAATCTCAACAGATGTTTCACTTCATTGGAAAGGCTGGAGACAGAAAGTAAAGTACTGACCATAAAGAGATATATTGAAAATCCTGGATTCTTATTACCGTGGCCACCAGGCAGGCGTTATATTTCATGTAAAAATTAAAAAGTGAAGCATTAGAAAAGATGAAAAGCAAGAAAGGCGAGGTTAGAGAAAGAGTTTACACTGCTAAATGTCAGCAAACATCAACTAATTTCAACAAACACTGAAACTAATGACAACTTTTCATATAATATATGATGTCATTTATCAATGTTACTATCAACTGATCACATTGAACCAAAAACCATTAAATCTGTCCTACCTCTTAGAAAATATGTGGAATGGACCTAGTATTTAAATTAATTTTTAGCTCTGAAAGGCAACATAAATAACCTATCAGAATTTAGAAATTGTATTACCTAAAATCAACATCACAATGTGATTTAGATGAATACCTGTCAAATCACGAGATAGACTGTTTTCTGCAAATGATGCAATATCAATACAAGAAAATAATACAAAAACACATAAAAACATTGTTTGATGTGACCCATTAAAAAAAAGCAACTCCATGCTTTACAAGACTTTAAGATAAATAGAGATTCATAAAATTCAATTTCCATATGTTTGGTTACATATAGGCTAGATGTCACAGCATTTAAAATCTGGGAAATGGCTATTCATCGTAAGAAGATCTCAAAAGGTAAGGAGGTTATAAAGATTAATTAGGGACGGAAATGAGAAACAAGTAAACAATGTTGTTCCTTGCAGCTTGAAATTCCAATTTTAAAATCCTATGTGTCTTATTTTAACTTAAAATTACTCATTAAGGCTAGTTTAACTTATGGCAATTGAGCAGAGAAGTGTTCTTCAGAGGTTTGAGGATGTACTCCTTAACACAGTAAAGTTATTCACACAAAATCCTCAATAACATGTGAAACTTGCATGGGTAGGTTGATCATAGTCTACAAGCTAAGGTAATGTACCTATGTTCTAATTGGGAGAGCCGGTAGCCAGGGAGCATCAGGACTTAAGCCTGAGTTATAAATAGTGCAGGTTGCAATCCTGGCCTTGCTGCAAGTATTTATCAGTAATGATCACCTTGTCTTGTACTGGTTCTCCCTCTTACTCTATCTGATCAATAGTCTACGGAGAATGGACAGAGTAAAAAGGAGACTGGCCTTTCCTTAAAAAAACATTACCAACTTCTTTTTATTACATATTTATATCTTCCACAGTTAGTTAACATCAAATAAACTAACAATAACATTCTCTAATACGATGGGAAAGACAAAGGTTGTTGGACATTTGCCATCATTAAGTTAAAATTACCAATTACGACATTTCGATTTGGTAAAATCCAAACCTTTTTCAAGTGCTAAAAACTAAATTACATCTACACAAACATGTTATAAAACTACGTCCTTAAACTAATAAACGTATCTACATTAATAATTATCTACATTTTAACCTAGATCATAGAATGGGGTACAGCAAAATGAACTTCTACTAAATATAAAAATGTTAACCCTGTTGCTCCTGTTAACATTTTTATATTTAGCAGAAGTTCATTTTGCTGTACCCCATTCTATGATCTAGGTTAAAATGTAGATAAGTTTATTAGTTTAAGGACGTAGTTTTATAACATGTTTGTGTAGATGTAATTTAGTTTTTAGCACTTGAAAAAGGTTTGGGATTTACCAAATCGAAACGTCGTGATTGGTATTTTTCACGTAATGATGGCAAATTCCAACAACCTTTGTCTTCCCCGTCTGATACTTCATCATTAACAAATTTCAAAAACAAAATTCTCTAATACGTTGAACATACTTAAATAAAAAAAGTTAATAATTTCCACTCAGACAGTTTATTTGAGTTCAAGAACTAGTGAAAAGGGAATGGTGTACAAGCTACAATTTAAAGTGAATTTTTCATATCAGACTTATCCAAACCAGACCAGAATCGGATTAGGCTTTGTCTGATACCTAGATTTTCTGAGACCTCCATAATGCTCTCGATCACTCTAGTTTAAAAGTGACCAATAAAGGCACAACTATTCATAATTAATTAATACTTTGAATGAAGATTACAATTTAGTTCAAATAGATATTGTGTAGTTGAACGATTACTTACATGTCTTTCTGGGTGAGTGCTGGAGGCGCCTCTCGATCCCCTGTAATAGAATGTAACAATAGTTATTTCACAGACAATCTGTATTTGTTCAGCAGACTTACAAATATGGCAATGATAACAACTAAAACTGTTCAGTTTGATAGAAATATTGATCTTTCTTTATTTAACTAGATTTTTGCCTGTTCTTTGCTACGGGATAAACAAATAAATAGAGTTTTGATTGTGTTCACATCTTACTGCCAAGGATTAAAGTAAGATTCTGAACGAGTACTACTTTTAATGGTTGTCGATATCCTCATCTGTACTCCTTCATTCTAATCTCTTTTAAAAATATCTATTCAAATGAATAAAACTTTAATATTAAATAGTTCAAAGAGAAAAACATTCTGCTAAAATTGAGATGGCTCAGAATGGAATGACATAGCTAACTGTCACAAGCCACTCAAAATAAGTGAATTTAATTTTTTTATTGCATTCACAACGAGGATCTCATATTATATACTGTCAGTGGCCCAAATAAAAAAAATTATTTACATGTTCCAGTGCAAAAAATGAATGCTGAGGCTATAGACTTAAGGTGAAACCACGGTACCTAGGAAAGAAGATGGTTGGCATCATGCGCATACCCCATGAAGTTAAAGTGGCAGCTAGGTGGAACATCAAACAACATATGAACACAAAAATACTTGTTCTAATTCCCAAAGTTACAATTCAAACAGATTATTGATAAATAGTTTGCTTACTATTTAGGTGAAGGATTCCAAGGGATTGCTAGATTTAATTAATTAATAGAATAATCAAGCTGGTTGATTCACACCTCTGACACCACATTCTACTGTGCACCTTCGCCGTGATACCTTCTGGCAATTTCAGTTACTGTAGATGGTTCCCTCATGGTGCCATAAACATACTAATAAAATGGCACTATGTTTATAAACAACAAATTATGTTGTTATAAATTTATGTTATACAAAGTAGTATGTTTATAAACAACTACTAATAAACATACAAATTATTTAAATATATGAACAAAACTATACAAAATAACATTGTTTGGAATACAAATTATAACATAAGAAATACAACAGATCTCGTCAACAAGCTTGATAACATACATATACCTAAAAACAGTTTATTTCTTTCATTTGACATAAAAGACATGTATTCAAACAAACCCTCTCAAGAAGGAGTACAAATTCTAGAAAATTATTTGAAGAAAAATTTCACATTGAACAACCAAGAAATAAAAGACATCACAACATTAACCAAAATTTGAACAGATCAAAATTATTTCCAATTTAATACAACATTCTACAAACAGGCAAATGGTCTAGCAATGGGTTCCCCATTATCGGGTCTTCTCTCAAATATATTTATACACAATCTAGAAGAAAATAAAATAATGCACCCATCCAACCCGTTCAGAAACAAAATTATTTACTGGTACCGATATGTTGATGACATTTTATGTTTATTTGATGGAAACTTGGAAGAAAGTAATGATTTTTTATCTTATTTAAATTCTATGTTTCCCAAAATACAATTAACTCAAGAAGCTCAAACTGATGAAATAAATTTTTTAGATCTATCAATTACCAAAATCAACAATAAACATTCATTCAAAATCTACACAAACAGACCTTATAATACCATCTACATCTAATCATCCCTAGCAATACAAATTATCAGATTTCCATTCTACGATAAATCATCTGATAAACATACCAATGAACGAGACACACTTCAATGAAGAAAAAAATATAATAAAATATTTGGCAATAAAAACAGATACAAACCAAACATGATTAACAACTAATAAGAAACAAAAAGAAGAAAAGAAATAACACCTCAATAAATCAAGACCGAAAGAAGATCAAATTTATACACGTACCATATAACACAAACCTAAGCAAAGCTATTCGAAAAACCTTTCAAAATACAAATTGCAAACTAAGTTTCTCAACTCGCAACAACACATTCAAAATTTTAGATACAACATCTCAAAAAGAACACAATAATGACAACATTTACAACAAATTAGGTATTTACAAAATTAATTGTACAGACTGAGATAAATTCTACATTGGACAAACTGGAAGACCATTCAAAACACGCTTTCAAGAACACATACAAGCTCTCAGAAGCTATAACACAACTACAATGAAATCCACCTTCGCAGAACACTTGCTCTCTACAGACCACACAAACACAAAAATTTAAGAAAACATGAAAAATATTAAATTTTATGAAAAAGGGCAAGAAAAACAATAGAAGAATTACATATATATTTAGCACAACAAGAAAATCCAGTGAACATATTGAACACACAAATCAATTATACAAACCCAATTTTTGATAAGATTTGAAACATTCAAAATTATTATTAAAAAAATATCACCAACTTATCCATATTCATCAATATTTATAAAAACCACATGTTTTACAATTTTATTTAAAGAATTATTATATACTTCATTTAATTATTTAATTTACACTTGAAAATGACCATTAATTTGAAACATGTTGTGTTAAATAATTCTAATAAAAAATGTTAAGGGTACTCAGTTTCAATTTTTATTACATCCTAAAAATACGTAAGTAGCCCTAATTTTTAACTTTATAATACTAATAAAAATACACCGGCTGGCAAAACGAATTGCTTACATACATACATGTCATGCTAGTCTGTGATGTGTGCCCTGAGCATCACACTAGTGAATATAGAGAACTGCACAGGGCTAGGTAAACTAAATATATTTTAGACCAAATATTACTTTTAAACCTAAATTAATTATGAATAGAACTATGGAGTATTAATGGTGAACAGTGGCGAAGCATAGTGTATTTGCCGGTCATGTCTTCTGCAGAGTGATTGTTGGTCATCAATGAATACAGAATAAAGATAAAAGGGCATACACATATAATTAGCATTTCAGTGACTGTCTCCACCACCACCAACTTGGACACCAAACTGGAGATATCTGCCATGTCCACTTTTCAATTAGACTAATATTTAAAATGCCAATATTAATCATACCTTCGTTTTTAATTGGTAGGCTACTGTGTTTATTTTAAAATTTTATTAACTACGTTATAATATTATTGTGAACATGTATTTTTGTTTTGTAACCTAATTTGTAATTGTATGGCATGCAATAGTGTATGTATTTAAGTAATTGTGGTTGGTTGTGTATTTTAGTTTTACTTTTATTTTTGTTTTAATTTATATTATTTGGTATATGTAGGTCTACTCTAGCAGAAACTTTCTCCTTTTAATCTAATATTATAATTTGAATGAATTTATTTATTACACAGTTGGTACCTACATTCTTAGTTTAATTTAGTTAATAATATGACTGAACCCCAAACGGACTATGCCTACGGGTAGCTATTATTTACGGGTACCGATTTTTGTATATGTAAATGAACAAAAATGCCATTTGTAATATTTTGGTAAATAAATAATTCGTATTACTATTATTTTGGAATTTAATAAAGGAAAAGGTGATTAGCTACCTATAGATGCTAACAGTAGTGTTGAAATCAAAATTTAGTTTGTTCTTTATTAATTAATGTAATTAACTAAGTTATAATTTATGATTGCTTTAAATCATGGCATAAAAAAGTTTGCCGGAAAAACTTCAATTAACCACTTTAAAATATCATGATTTTTTAACTTTTTGGCTATTCAAGGAGTTATTAATTTTTAAAATATTGTTTAACCCTTCGTCAACATTTTGTTCAATAAAATTATACAAATCCATAACACAATGAAGATAAATTTCGGTTTTTTATGACTTTTAGCGAATTTTGCAATTACACTTAAATTACAAAAGTCAGGTACAATTTTTGTTTGAATATTTTGTAAAGAAAGAAAAGACAAGGCAAACAAAATAATTTTGATACATTCTTTTCTATTTAGAAGTATTTAAAAACTCAGACATAATTAATTCGAAACATTCTGTTTACTTTTTAATAATAATCAACATCAAAACAAAAATCAGCTGTTACACATTGCAAATAACATATTTAGAAACACTACAACTCTTCCCTCGTAAAAAGAAAATTGAAAGATTTGAATTGTGAAAATTAAATTATTAATTTTTGAATTTGATTAATGTGACGTCTCCAAATCATTTGATCAACTTCTACACAGTACATCACCCTTCCAATTCTTTGTTTTATAACTCCTCTTCTCCACACCTTTTTCACGGGCCTTGAATAATCTCTCACCATCACTATGTCTCCTTCCTTGAACTCCCTCCATGATCTTTCATTTCTGTTTCCATGTTGTGAAATTGCTGGTCTATCTTCATGCGTTCCATTTGGTGTTTTATTCCTGGCAGGTATCATTATATCCAAGGAAGTTCGAATTTTCCGTCCAAATATCAGCTCTGCTGGACTTTTCACTGTTACCGTTGAGGGCGTTCGACGTTGAGAAATGAGAAATTTAAGTAATTTTTCATTCAGAGTACCGCCTTGTTCTACTACCTTTCTGAAATTTCTTTTAACTTCTTGGACGTAACGTTCTGCCTGACCGTTACTTTGTGGGTTGTACGGTGCAGTTGTTCTATGTGAACAACTCCAATTCGCCTTAGATACGTCTGAAACTCTTCTGATGTGAATACAGTGGCATTATCACTTACAATTTTGTTAGGAAAACCAAATCTTGAGAACACAACTTCCAAAAATTCAATAATTTTCTTTGAGGATATTTGAGACATTGGACAGACTTCAAGCCACTTGAAGTAAGAATCCACAACCAACATTATACAGTATTATGATTTGCTATGGGGCCTAGAAAATCAATGTGTAATCTTCTCCATGGAGAATTTTCTGTTTCCCATGGATGCCAGACTTTGACAGGATCTTTTTGGTTAATTTGACAAGGATTACAATTCTTCACAAATCGTTCAATTTCAATATCAATTCCTGGCCACCAGACAAAGCTTCTAGCCAACGCTTTCATTCTAACAACTCCAATGTGTGCTGAATATAAGTCTTCTAAAATCCTTCTCCTCAGCGATGTTGGTACAACAACTCTGTCGCCTCTGAGTATACAACCATTTACTAAACTGAGTTCACTAGTATGCCTTTTGTACTCATTGCAAACCTGAGATTTACCCTTCAGTAATCAATCATAAACTTTCTGTAAAACTAAGTCTTTTTGAATTTCGCTCTGAATTTCACTCACATTTACCGGTAGCATATCATCTAACCTTTTAACTTGGTTTATACACGCCTTGTGTATGTCATCCATGAAGTTTTCATCATTTCTTCTTAATATTGGTATTCTTGAAAGGGCGTCGGCTGCTACATTATTCTGAGATGACACATGCTGAATTTCATAATCAAACCCCTGTAAAAATATTGCATACCTGAGAAGCCTTTGTGGGTAGTCATTCGGGGCAATTCCTTTGAGGGATTGAAAATTGATGCAAGTGGTTTATTGTCGGTCCTCAAAATGAATCGTTTTGAAAACAGATACTGGAAAAATTTATTAACACCCCAAAATATTGCTGTTGCTTCCTTGTCTACTTGAGAATAAGATTGTTCTGCCGATGAGAGAGCTCGGGAAGCAAAGCATAATGGTTTCTCTGACCCATCCAAAAATGAGTGTGATAGAGTTGCCTACTGGACTGGCATCAACGGACAAAATTATGGGCAAACTCGGATCATATGGTATTAATACAGTATCGGACAAAATTTCGTTCTTAAGTCTGATTCCAGGCCTTTTCACATTCTTTAGTCCAAACAAACTTCACTCCGTTCCTTATGAGCTCATACAAAGGGTGAAGCAAGCTTGACAGTTTGTTGACAAATCGTCCGTAATAGTTTATCAAACCTAACCAACTTCGCAGTTCATCCTTATTGTTAGGTCTTGGTGCATTAACTACAGCTTCTACCTTATCCTTACACTTATGGACACTCTTCTCCGATATTTCATGGCCTGGATACGTAATCTTAGCCCTAAAGTACTGACACTTCTTACTGTTTATCCGCAAGTTGTTTTCAGACAACCTTTTGAAAGCTTCTTTTAGCCGCTGCTTATGTTCTTCCAGGGTTTTACTCATTATTCTTAAGTCATCATAAAATACTGATACTCCCGAAATTCCCTCAAGCGCTTGAGATATGAATCTTTGCCATTCCGCAGGAGCATTTTTTGTCCCAAACGTCAGTCGATTAACTGCGTATACACCCTTATGAGTACTGATCACTTGTATTTTGGCACTTTCGTTGTCCATAACAATATTTAAGTATGCTTGCGAAATGTCAATAGTTGAAAAAAATTTGCAGCCGCTCATGCTAGAAAATAGTTCATCTAAGGTGGGAATTGGGTTTGATCTGGTTCTAAAAACTTGTTAACCAATACCTTATAATCGGCACACAGCCTAATGTCTCCGTTAGGTTTTACAATTGGTACCACGGGTGTACCCCATGGGTTGTAAGTTAACTTTGTGATAATTCCCTCGCTTTCTAGCCGATCTATTTCATCATTTAACTTCTCTCTGATTGCAAAAGGAACAGATCAAGGTGGTAAATACACGGGCTTAGAATTGGGTTTCAAATGCAAATGAGCCTCATAATTCGGTACTTTCCCTGCTCCGGGAAGAAAAACATTAGGAAACGATTTTTTTCATTTCTCCTGTGAAATCATCTTTTTCCTCATCAAGGCATTTGTCTGATAATTGGTTCATAATAGGAAGACTGGTTTTGAACAGTTTCAACCATTCTCTTCCAAATATGCTATCTACATTAGGTACCACGAATCACATACAAATTTCCAACAGATATCTGGTCTTTATAGCAAATTTCAACCGTAGCAAATCCCAGCAGACGTATAATTTCCCCAGTATATGTTTGTAAACGTAATCTTGTTTTGTTAAGTACTTTACTTGGAAACAGTTTTTTAAATAAATGTAAAGATATTGTGCTTACAGCTGCACCCATATCTAATTCAAAGGAATTTTGTTTGTCATCAATAGTACTGTCGCAACATTATTCTACCAGGCCTGTCGATCATTTCGGGTTGAACTACATCATCGGATAGTTTAGATACCGCATATGGCGTCTCAATTTTCTTTCCAATCGAAACCATAGATACAAACAGCATATTTTTAAAATCACTGATTTCTTCGTCGTCTGATTCTCGGAATGCATCAACAGTTTGTCGCATACTCTGCTTCTGTCTCCTACAAACACTGCTAATGTGACCTTTTCTGTGACAATTATAACACATAATGTCTGATGGTAACTCACAATTCTTAATATGGTGACTGCCTCCACATCTGAAACAAACTAATTTAGTATTTTCTCCTTGTGCTGATTTAACGTTCTTCTTTCCATGTATTTGAAACTGCTCCTCACTGGTTGATGAAAGATTTGATTTCTGGATTATTTTGGTTTCATCCTTAATTTGTTTAAATTAAGGATGTCCAACAATGTTTAAACGATTTATTTTCATGAGTTTCAATCAATTTTTAAGCAACTTGCCATCATTGAGTCCAGAAATAAACTGCTGTCGCAAATGGATATCAGCTGTTGAGGCACTGCATTTTGAACATTTAAAGTCGCATTTAGTGGACAACGATTTAAGGTCATTTGCAAAACAAACTATGGACTCGCCTGGTTTTTGAACATGTTTTGAAAATTTGTGTTGCTCACAAATTGTGCTACCACAAGGTTCTAGTATAGATTGCAAGGTACCTACTACATAGTTCATCATAAGTTTGATCCAATGGATTAATTGGACTCAAATTGATCCTTAAATCATGAAATATTTTAGGAGTCAGTAAATTTACTAAATACTGTTTTTTCTTTGTGTCAGTTTTAAATCCATTCAATTTGAAAAAAATTGTTCAGTCTTACCAAGTAAGTATCGTACTCCAAGACTCATGGTCGGCGTCGAATTTCTCAAAATTCGAACATAGAACAGGTTGTATTACAGACTGGCTGAAATCCTCTGTATATTCCTCTTGTTTTCTTCTATTTTTCCCTCTACTCGTTGATGAAACGAACGAAATTTTCTGGACTGAGTAGGGAATGCATTGAGTGATATCTTGTATGTTTGAAGGGCATATCTTGCATATTTATATAACATGGTGTTAAATGAGTAATAAAATCAGAAATGTATATCAAACTATGGAATATTTACCTTAATTTAAATAAGTTCCACAATTTAGAATTTGAGTCTGAACTTGTAGGAATTGTAACGTCTGTAGAGATATATAATCCACAGTGTGTTGAGATAAATCTTCCATATTTTATATCCATCTTTCTTTTATGTGGATCTTTTATATCCATATAAAAGTCGTCAACTTTTATAGTGCAATCAGGTGTACCTCAGGGCTCAAATTTGGGACCTTGTTTATTTACAATTATGATGAATGTGTGAGAATGTGCATTCTGTAAAAGCTTTACTTTATGCGGACGACTTAAAACTGTTTCAAAAAATATACAATCAGAATGCTACTATTGGACTGCAGGCAGATCTTGATAGTGTATATAAATGGAGTGAAATCAACAAAATGAACTTTAATGTATTAAAATCTAATGTTATGACTTTTACTAGATCTAAGATTTGCACTAAAAATGATTATTATCTAAATGGTGTTGCTCTATCAAGAGTGGATTTAGTGAGAGATCTGAGTGTTTATTTGGATAGCACATTATCGTTTTCAGTACATATATGTAAATGCATTACTGGCGCAAGCCGAATGATGGGGTTAATTATTAGGCAAGGGAAACATTTCAAAAGTTTAAGAATGTCAATCTTACTTTACAGAGCCTTGGTCAGGTCGAGACTTGAATGTGCGGCTCCTGTGTGGAATCCATTTTATACAACTTATGAAGATGAGGTTGAGCGTATCCAAAAACGATTTTTATGATATCTTTTTTATAAGTCTTTTAATGTATACACTTATTTAATTCCATACAGCGAGCTGCTGGATATGTTTGGGTTTGAGAGATTAAGCCAAAGGAGACTGGTGATGGGTCAAGTTTTCCTGTGGGGCCTGGTCAGGGGGCGGGTGGATGACCCGGCCGGCTTGGAGAGTGTCTGCTTCAGAGTCCCAAACTTTGGTACCAGGAACAAACAGCTATTCCTACTGCCAAAAGTTCGCACTGTTGCTCATGCATCCTTGCCTCTTTTCCGGATGATGAGGGATTATAATTCGATGCTTTCAGCGGGGATCGAAATAGACATATTTCTGGATACAGTTAGGGCTTTTAAATATAAATGTCTAATGTTTTTCAAGTCCCATTAACTAAATAATTTATTTTTCGCAAAAATGTTTATTTGCCTTCTATTTTTCATATATTTAATGTAAAATGTGCTTTTAAAAGTCTAGATCATTGTTGTATATATATATTTTTTTCTCATCGTACTATTTATTATATTTATATCGTTGTTTGTTTTGATTAATTGTTAGAATTTATATTTGTTGCCTAGTGATAAGACTTTATATAGACATAGGTTTAGTTGGGTGATTATGCTGTAAACCTCCCACAAGAAAGAATAATGTATAAATGTATGAACTGCCTCAATGTAATTGGGTCTAGTACCTGTTGGAGCATGAAAATAAAATAAATAAATAAATATTTATACCATCTCAAAGAACTGTCAGTAATAATGGTGCAATACTGTAACCCTGCTACTTGTGGACAAATCGTTGTAGGCGATAGATTCTGTTATTGGTCCTCTTAATACCGGTAAGGAGTCCGCTCAATGGTTACTATCAGCGTTAACACTACTAGAGAAGTCTGGAGTGTTCATGTTGAGTGGTATTCAGGATCCGGATGTTATGAAGTGGAAGGTACTGAGTATCAGGCTTATCAACTTCCTGAAAATCAGATCTATACTACAAGGTTCAGATTCCAGTTAAAGCTGTAGCTTTCTTAGTTGCCCTTGGGCAATTGATAAATCCTAAGAATCAGTCTAATCAAATCCAATCCAGTCAGCCTTTAATTTCCTCTGATCATATTATGATCTATCTTTCATGTACATGGTTACTGCGGACATGACATGCATAGTCCAATCGATATTCATGCCCACTAACAACAAATCCCAATTGTTGTCCAACATAGACAACAAGTCTTAGAGACTTAAATAAGTTTTTATTCTTTTAGGAAGAAATCTTTTTTAAAATAACTACTAGATAGAAATTTAATCTATTTAATTATACAAATGTTCAATATTACAAATACAACTTTAAATATATTACCTGTTTTGAGACCAAGATTTTCTTTATCCATGGCTGATATTTTTGAGTCAGTGATGTCATACTTTTTGAAAAACAATTCAATTTCAAGGTCTGAATAACCAGCACTGTAAAAACATAAATTTCAAATTAAAATAAATTAGTAAAAATATTTGTTGATTGTCAGGAAAATTGGTCACATTTAATTTAAAAAACAGAATTCCAAAAAGATGTTAGGAAATAAATAGTTTCATAACATTAGGTATCAATAAAATTATAACGTTTTTAATTTGTTTTGTTGTGATGTATTATTTGGTAACAGATTTATAGCTGGCCACAGTAGACCTTCCAGGGGGAGAGATGGTGCCTTTGATGATTTTTAGTAGGATATAAATCAATAGATAGGTCGAGGAGGTCAGTTCCATGTCCATCAAAGTCACAGGACCTTTGGACTTTTACCTAAGGGATCATTTGAAAATCTTAGTGTACTCTTCTCTAATCAAGACTGTTGAGAATTACTATTGAGAAAATACAATGGGATGGAAATGATCAAGTATGTCCCGGAATCTTTAAACGAATCTGTTAATCAATTAGAAGGCACCTGAATGCATGCATTTTGAACAGTGGAGGTCATTTTGAAGATAACCTCGTATTTTTAAATTGCTGCCACTTTTAAACAAGTTGAGATATTGTATTCATCATTAGCAAAGTGTTAAGTCTAATATAGACGTAACATTTTTTTGTGTATAATTAATTATTTCCTTAAATTTTGTAATATAATTTTGAAACACCCTGTATATATTGTATGGCTTTAATGCCAGTTACAAAAATAAAAGAATGGTGAAAAAGTATTGAAAATCGAAAAAAGTTAAGTCATGGGTACAAGTAGGCCTACTTGTGCCAGTGTTTAAATTTGTCTCCACCCTGGAAAGAACACAATGGACAATCATTATCTATGTGATCCATAGTTTGAAATTTCGCTCCTCAACTGATAATTTGCCATCCTCCCCTATCATATTTCCGTTGGCTTCATAATCCCACACCCTTATGAAAGTGACATAACATATTCCTCTTTTTATCAGGAAGGTTCATTCCACCGATGGCAGTCATAGGATCTGATACCAGAAACTTGTTTCAACCGTAATATATGTCCCTTCTCAGTGCCCAACTGGTTTCTGGCAAAATGCATTTGACACTAATTAGAAAGCTTCTGAAGAGGTAGGTGGTTTTCTAGATTTAAGTCGCCTGGCACTTCGAGGAATATCTTGCAAAATACAAAACAACCCAATGAAGTCATTAAAGTCTTCACTCCTTAAATAATGTACAAACTTTATTAATACTTACGTTTGTAAATATTCACGAATTGCTTCTGTAGGCGATTGCACTTTCTTCTCATATTGTTTGCGCTCTATTTGTGAAAGTAGCCAGTTGCACTCTGCTTTCTCTAGAATTCGTAGTAACCAAATCTTAATCATGTCACCGATGAAAGTTTTAACCCCTCCAATTCTCACTTCACTTCTCACTTCCTGATATTTTGATACCAAAATGGCAAGAAATACATTCTGAAAAGTTAAATGAAAAAAGTATACAGTGATTTGTAATTGAGACATTATTTTAATTACTATAAATAAATAAATTTTCGATTTTACATTGAGCAATTTGAGTTTCAAACTCAATTTTCTGTCCATGTGGAACAGATCAGTATCTTGTCATTGTAGGTTGTGTGGCCTTAAAATATGTATATTATGTGTGTGGGAATCACTTAGTTTTGTAAGATGAGTAGGTCAATACTCTATGGCAGGATTCCTCACTAGGATTTCATGAGAGCCTTATTACTTTTCTCAAAATAATCTGAGTTTGAATTCCGTCTGGCTTTCTGCTATTAATTTAGTACATTATATCAAAGATGAAGCATTCTAAGCATTTTTTATTGACTTATAAAAATTCCAAAATGGTTGTCACTTTAATAAATCATAGCAATTTTAAAAAAACTTTAAGGGCCGCAAAATTGTGTTAAGGGCAACATGCGGACCGAGGGCCGCATAATGAGTATCCCTGCTCAGTATTGCAAATACATGTTTTATCTGAGATTTTTTTTATTTTCTTTCTATACATTTTATGGTAAATCTAAAACTTAATATTAGTACCTTTGGCAACTTCATCAGGCAAATAGGAGACTAAGTGAATTACAATTTCCCTGGGATAGGGGTGTTGTAATACAAGTGGAAGTGATAGGGGTCATGTCTGCAGACTGTAACACAAGGTTGTTTATGAAAAGTTGCTTATGGTTTAGGGTGAGGAAGGACCTGGTATACAGGTGTACAATATATTGAGATTGAGAAGGTCGTGGGATTTGTTAATGATTGGTGTGCTGTTCCATTCTTCTGAGTGGGGACTATTGACATGAGGTGGAAGGGATCTGACTATTTTTGTAGTGTAATACTGATAGACATTTTGGTTTTGGGGGACAAGTTATCAGGATTTTGAACTTCTGAATAATTTCTATGGCCATTCAAGCATTTGTAGAGGGTTTAACTTGTAATACTAACTTATTGGGCGTGGCAGTGTTGCCAATGGAGTCTGTAAATTAAGTTAGAGAAGTTACTTATGATTTCCATGTATGTTTTAGGTTGATGAGGTGGTAAAACTGGTAAATGCAGTAATTTTAAATCGTTTTAAATCAATATAAAATCACTGCATTTAGTTACACTTATGAAAGTAATTTATCGTAACTATACATGTCATGAGGATTACAAAAAGACAAAGTAATTAATTTTACTACCTCTAGAAGCCAAAAAAACAATGTTTTAGAGAATTAATAAGAACTTTTTTTCTTGAATAGTTAAAATTCTAAAATTTATAAAACTTAAAGAAAACATTCGTATCAACCAGGTATCTATTACCTATAAAAGGCAAAGCCCTCATTGACTGACTGACTCACTCATCACTAAATATCAAAATTCCCATGTAGGTAATAGGTAATAAGCTGATATTTTGTACACTGTTTCTTTAGGTCTTAAATAGGACAACTAAAGTATTTCCGTCATGATAAAGTACTCCTAAGGGGTAGAAATCACCCTTAAAAGATTGCATAAGGATAACATTGGGTTGTAGTTAGTAAATTAATAACAGCTGTTTTGTAAATAAATAAACATGCATTTTTATTATTTTACTACGAATTTAATCTTCAGCTGTTAAACAAAAATAGATGAAATGAACATGCTTGAAATAGGCTAAATAGGTAGCAAAGCCACTAGTATGAGTGAGATACTGTCACTAAATTTAATATTGTGATTTTACGTTATATAGTTAATCTACTATTTTTTGTATTGAATGGTTACATGCCAAGGCCGAAGTGTATCGAGCGCAGCCAGCATCAGGGTTGGCATGCGAAGCGAGCAGGGGTGTCCCCAGTTAAAATATAAACGTGATACAAAAACGGGTTTTTCAGTAATAACTGTGTAAATGTGATATACATTGAAAACTAGTTAAAATTCTGGTACATTTTTTGTTTCAGCTAGTGTACAAATTATTGAAACTTGTAATAAAATTTAAAATGCATGTGGTATAACATACAATTAAATGAAGAAAACAATGGTGTGATTACATTTTTCTTAGTCATCTTAGTACTTTAGAAAAAAACTTACATACTTGGGTGCACATAATTTCTGCGCCGACAGTAGTGCCTTTTTTTTTTTTTTTTTTTTTTTTTTTTGTACACTGGATCTTATTGTTTGACCCCAACACAAGTTCAGAGGGTTTAATTCCCTTACATGTGTATTTATTTTTATAGTCTAAACTCATTTTGATTTATTATTTGAAATAAAAATGTTTAGACTATCTAATTCTATAAAAGGTATTTTGCATAGGCAGTAACTTTTTTTAAATTTTAAAATAAACTTTGAAATAAAGTTAAGTGAAAGTAAAAATTTTAGTTTAGTAGTTAATATAATTATGTATTTTGTGTTATATTAAAATGTTTACGTCTTTAACTTTCAATATATTTTAAAAAATCTGTTTTAATATCCTGATTTTTATTTTATTTTATTTCAACGGCTAGCAGCCAATATACATATATAATATATAATAAACAATAGCCTATAATACAAGTTAACAATAACAACTTTGCACCAAAGCCAAAGAGTGCTAACGAACAAAAATAACTGATTTACACTGTAAGAACAATAAGCATAATTTATAGAATACCATTACTCACTTTACGAACACAAAATAAGAATCATGTACTGTTAATTTAGTCATAAATAATTAATGTAATCATTGTATTAAATTTAATGCAAAAAAATTAATTCTTAATTATAATAATACAGAATATGTACATCCTTCCTTTCTGACTATTTATTTTCATTAGGAAGTCAGAATATAGGGTGCTTGTCTTTGAAACATCATGATGCTGTAGCAGAAGATATCACACTCAAATGCAATACGATTTTCGAGCCTAACGAATCTAGCCAAGAGACTGTAGTAGTCGAAATTGGTCGCATGAAGTTTCCTACTTAGAAGGTCACGGCTCCTGATATTTGTCAGAATCCTACTGTCCATTTCAGCAAGAAGATCAGGGCATTGCACGTGGCCTTGAATAATCTTTAAAAGCAAAAAGCACATCAGCAATGTCACGCTAGAGGGCAAGGGATGAGAAATTCAGTTCTGTGAATAGAACAGGGACCTACATATAGGCGTAACCCAACCAAACTACGACCAGTGAATAAAGCGACACTGTAGAGCTTCCAGTATTTTTCTGGCACCAACAGTGTACGGGGACCACACTGGCAGGCATATTCCATGAGCTATCTTACAAGGGAGCAATAAAAGGAACAAAGAGCATCAGGGTTGTTGATGCCCCTAGATAACTTTGATAAGAAACCAAGCATTTTTTTTTGCATCACTGCAAATATTGTCGATGTGTCCAGAAAATGCAAGGTCATGATTGAAATGTACACCCAGGTCCTTTACACTCTAGTCTAGCTATTTGGGCACCAGAGATCTAGAACGCTGGAGATTTATTCCGATAGTATGTAATAACAGAGCACTCACTAGGGTACACTGGCATGTTGTTTTTGACACACCACTCCTCTACAGTACATAAGCTATCCTGGATATTTTGTGAGTCTTCAGGTAAGGAAACAACAGAGAATATTTTTAGGTTGTTGGCAAATTGCAAGGCGTTGGCGTTAACTCTCTCCAGAAGATCATTGTAGTGATAGAGAAATTGTAAAATCATTTATTAATTTAAGAGAGAAAGTATCCATATGCAAGAAGCAACTTGAAGTACTTAAATATATTGTTACTTTTTCCTGAAAATAAAGTTAATCTGATTTTTAACCAAACCTCATTTCTAGAACTTAGGGATCAGATCACTAAAACTGAAACACAACTAACTGTGTGGAGATTTCGTCTAGTGCTGAATATAGAAATTAAATATTCAACTATATTCATTCTGTTAGTGGTTCTTGCTAGTGACAGTTCCAATGGGGGTCTGCTACTGGTGAAAAAGGTTTTTGGATTGATAATATTTCCAATGGAGATTTTTTCAAAGATTTTGTATGAATCTTTGGATGAATTGCTGAGTTTGGATTTTGCGTGTTTTTGGATTGCGATTGATGTCAGAAACATTTACTTAAAGAACGTTTTCTTAGATGTAAACTCAGAGAATTACGTATACATGCATCTAGCAGGAGGGAAAGCAACATAAAGAAGAAAGAAATGAGAGCGACTGAGTGGACAAGGAACAAGATAAATTTGGCTTTTCTAAGCCAATCAGGTTGAGGTGGACATATAGTTCAAGGTGCATTGGCCTTGAACAAAAAAACCATAGTACAACAGAACAGTAAAACCATAGTAATTGCTAACAGATAGCATTGATGTTCTTCCTATATTAAGAGTATTTGTGACATCATAAAAAAAATGAGAAATACTGGTGTATATTTAATTCTTCCAGTTCAGGTTGCTATTGTCCCAATATCAACAATTATGGTTGATTGTTTCAACCAAAAAAACAAAATTGGTCGGTAGCGTTGTTGGTTCAATCTCAGCTTCATGTGCTAAAGGTTCTCAGTTCGATCCCAATCAGTCAATACATTTTGAGAAGGATCAGCTCATAATCACCGGCTGTTCATTTGTCATTGGGCTACTAATTAATGACACTTTCTAAGGAACGTTGGCCTTAGTTTGTAACAATGACTACATTCGCTCATCACACTCATTTGAAATCCATTTTCGCCCATATCTTGACGATCGGCGTCTTATTAATAAATAAATAAAAAAATAAAAATATGTCTATTAGCAGTCCTGTTTATCATAAATGCTGCCTCATCTGAAAAGAAACTATCGTTCAAAAATATTTGGTTTTGATAAATTCTGTTAATCATAACTTCACAAAATTCCCCCGATTGAAATCATCTTCGTTCAGTTATTAAAAAACTATCGCTACCAGTCTCTTAAAAAGGAGTAACGGTTTTGACCACTGTTGACTTCGAGATATGATTTCTTTCAGGGAAAGTATCGTTAAATGTGTAACTGCATCATATGATAGTGCATTATCTCCCATCCACATATCATCAGAAGAGTTATTTTTTCACGTTTGCTAAGTGACGTAACGGTAAATATAAAAAAAGAAATTATACGATTTTAAAACTTCTTCCTTGTGCAGTTATGCTTATTGCTTTCAAAAGAAAGATAAATGCTGTTAAAATCAAAGTCTAATTTGTGGAAAACCCAAAGAGCCCACTTTCACTTTCTAACCGTAGTCATGTTTTTGGTGATGTTATTGATGAATTCTTCCTGATTTACATTAAAAGGAGGATGACATATTGAACACTTACTTTGAACTCAGATAGTAGAACATAGTTTTTTTTTTAACTTGTAATGTTTTAGAGTTTGAATAGTTTTACAATTCAAACAGTAATAACTACTGATTACAACAACCTTTTGAAGTCACGTTTGCGGCATTGTTTTCAGTAAACAAAGACGTTTCAATTGATGTATGGCTAGACATAGGCTCTCATTAAAGATCTTATTCTGACTCCTTATGGGCCGTCCCCCAAAGGCGTAATCTAGTTGATAATTGAATAGACATGTGGATCACTACCACCAAGGGCCGTCCGAATGTCCGAAGGGAGGGGCGACCGGGGCGGACACCCCGGCTAAGGGGGTGCCACGGCCAAGGGGGGCACTTAATTTTTGTGAATAAGTTGTACAAATATTTTATAAAGTGGTTAAAGAAAAGCCCTTAAAAAATAATAATAACACTCATTCTCACAACCGACAAGGAATTAAATAGCAATACGACCAGCGTTATAGTAAAACTAAGAGTAGATACAGTACGTCGAACCACCATCGGTCGGCAGCTGACATATCAAAGGCGAACCACCCTTGATACTAAATACTCCTGTCTTCGCCATTATTGTTCATTATTATGATGTGTATCCATATATATACAGGGTGGGGCAGAATGGACTCCCTGATTTGACAGGTTAATTGTAAAAAAAACCATCCAAGATAATTAAAAAAGCTTTTTATTTCTGAAAACTACATATTATGCCATTTCATTTTCATTATGTTTTGAAAATTATATCGTCCAGGTGACGACCTTGACGAGCGATGCACATGTTAAGACGTTCAAAAAAGTTTTCAAAAAATCTGCCCAGCATAGCTGGCTTTATTCCAGCGATGACATCAGCAATTGCTTCCTTAAGGGCTTCCAAGGTCCTTGGTCGACTTTATAAACCTCAGATTTGAGGTGACCCCAAAGAAAATAATCACATGGGCTCAAATCTGGGGAACGAGGGGGCCATGGAACATCCCCTCGCAACGAGATCAGGCGGCCGGGAAACTGTTCTTATAGGATTTGGCGTGAACGACGGGCGGTATGAGCCGTGGCACCATCCTGTTGAAACCAAAAGGCTTCCATATCATTTTCCTCACCATACTCTTCAATTTTGGGAAATAAAAAGTTCTCCAACATCTCACAATAGCGCACAGAGTTCACAGTAACAGTTGCACATTCATATTCAAAAAAGTATGGGCCAATAATGCCTATGGAGGCCACAGCGCACCAAACTGTCACTTTTGGTGAATGAAGAGGTCTTTGGTGAAGAGTGTGTGGGTTTTCAGCTGCCCAGTACCGAAAGTTTTGCTTATTTACTGAGCCGGAGAGGTGAAAATGGGCTTCATCATTAGACCAAAGAATAGTGCCGGCTTGCAAAGAGGCTCATTGCATTGCAAGCATCTGTACGTTTCACCCAGTCTTATGAAATGAAATGGCATAATATGTAGTTTTCAGAAATAAAAAGCTTTTTTAATTATCTTGGATGGTTTTTTTACAATTAACCTGTCAAATCAGGGAGTCCATTCTGCCCCACCCTGTATGTTACCCCTAAATTATCTGTACATCATCGGTACTACTTGTTTGATATATTAGTTAATTGTCATTATCATAATCACATTTTATTTCTTGTTTAGGATTTGACAAACTAATTATATGGATTTTTATGGATTAAAATTAGTGAAAGGTCCCTTTTGGTAACTAGATATTATTTGGTAACAGTAATGTTCAATTAAACATTTTTTAAACCTCCTTTTGAACATTTAAAATTTGTCTCTCAGCTAGCTTAGGTGGTAATTAAGAGAGTAACATACTCTGGTTTATTTTAAAATAGTTTCAATTTTTTTTTTTTTTAGCTTCACTCGCCAGGTGACATGGGCCTGCAGGCATGTGCATCAACTTTATTCAATGAATGAAGTACCGACCGTTAGTTCAGTGGGGATTCGAACCTTGAACCTTGCTCTCTGCAGTCCGAAGCCTTATCCACTGAGCCACCACGCTAGCAGAAATTATGATACATTTCTGTTTCTGGTTTTGTGGAATGCTGACATACCTTTACAAGTTGTTGGTTCTTTAACGTAGGAAATCTTCAAAAATGTAGATAGCAGGTACAGTTAGTAAGCTTAGTTCTTTAAAATTAACTTTACATGATTCTGTTGGTTTAGCTTTTAAAATACATCTAACAGCTCTCTTTTGAAGAACAAATATGTTAGTCTGTTGTAAACAGAGTACGATTTAGTACCTTATCAAGCCAAAGTAACCAAGCTTTGACAAAGCAATGTTATTTAGGCAAGAAATGCTTCTCAGAACAAAAGTGTTGGCAGAAAGTTGTTTTGCCAATTATTTATTAACATAGTCGTTACACCTTAGACTACCGTCCAGCCTCACTCCAAAGTAATCAACAATTTGTGATTCCTCGATCACATTCTTATCAAGTTCAACGGAAGGAAATTTCACAGTTGTACTTAGGTTGTACTTTGTGAACCTAATCTGATTAAAGTGTTTTTTTCTCTTATTTTCTATTTTGCCATAATGTGAAGAAATTTGGGTTTTATGGATTTATGCGGAGATTGATGATTGAGAATTATTGAGAAGTGGCTTTACTGTTAAGAAAGGATTCCTGTTGTTAGTAATTCTTTATGAGAAGACAAAATTGAACTGTGAAGATAGTGCGGAGCTTGCCAGGAAGGTAGTCAGATAATGTTATTTATATATAAAATAAATATAATGGTGTAATATTTATATATTATAATATAAATATAAATTCAAAATTTATCGTAAACCAACATCAACAAATCAAATAATTCACAATACATCCAATCATCCAACTTCACACAAATTAGCAGCCTTCCACAGTATGATCCATAGACTACTGAATACACCTCTTACAGAAGAAGATTACCAAGAAGAAATCAACATTATCAAACAAATTGCTATCGATAATGGATATCAACCAAATTTAATAAGTAAATTAATTAATAAACACAACAAGAAAACTCTTAATTCTAAAACTAAAGAAAAAAATAACTACATTCAAATGACCTATCATGGAGATATTAACAAATCTTTACATAACTTATTTTCCAAACAAGGATATAAAATTACATATAGAACAAAGAACAGTATCAAACATATACTACGACATAACTACTCTACTAAAAATAACGAAAACAAATACGATAATTCTGGAATTTATAAAATTAAATGTTCAACTTGTCCTAAATATTACATTGGCCAAACAGGAAGAAGTTTTAGTAGAAGATTCAAGGAACAAATACCAAAAAACAAACATCAAAATTTATCAACATTTGCTGAACATTTAATACAAGAAAACCATAATATTTCATCAATTGAAGAAAATTTAGACATTATCCATTTTGCACCTAAAAGTAAAAAAAACTAGATGCTATTGAAAAATTTTACATATACAAAAACACAAAAGGAAAGCTATCATTATTACTCAACGATCAAATAAAATTTCACTCAAATATTATGTTTGATTCTATCATGAAAATGCAAAATTATAAAATTTAACAAGATCTACAACTTATCCATCTACATTTTTATTTAAATTGTTATAGTGTCAGCTGTTGAATTAATTATTCTAAAGTTAAATATATTTATAACCCTATTTGTTTTCTGTTTTCAACTGATGATGGTCTTTCGAGACAGAAATCGATTTTGAACATTACAAACATCAAAAAAAGATTGCTAAGTGTTGTTCTTTTTATATATATATAAATATATTAAGCAATCTAATAGCTACAAATGTCAAATATAATGGGTTCAAGAATGGATCCTTGTGGAACTTTGAATGTGACTGTTTTTTGTTTTGAGTCCTGAAGACTTGCGAGGTTTTGTTCAAGAGCATGTCCACATCAGCATGCTCACGAGCAAGTTCTCCTGTGTAATTTAGGGGATTTTGGTCATAGACATGCTGTTGTGGACATTCTCGTAAACATCCAATCGGTTTGACATTTGTGACTTGCCCACAGGCATGTCCCACGTGTAATAGGTCCTCACGCCTACTTAGCGTACTGCGCATGCGCGCCTTGTTTTCCATGCTATTTAACGTGTTTATATTATTTTAACCTGTTTGCTATTTGTATTTAACTTGTCCTTGCATGTAATACACCCTAAGAAAATTTTATGATTCTGTTTTTATCGAAAAGTCTACTTTGATTATTTGAGACCTATCGGAGAAATATGACTGCCACACCAAAAGTTTCTGTATCTATATTTATAAAAGAGGATGTTTGTATATATATATATATATTTTTGAAGTTTATGCGCTGCCAAACCATCCAACCGATCGGCATGAAACTTTAGGACGTTGTCCTGTATACTCCCGAGATGGTTTCTGTGAAGTTTGATGCAGATCCGTCCACAGGGTCCCGCCCCACGGGCTCCTAAAGATCCCATGTTATTTAAATGGAGAATCTGAATTGTTTACAAAAAACTATGACTGTGTGGTACACGACATATCTTATATAATAATCGTATATATGTCGTATGTAATCAATGATCATGTCTCTCGGGATATGAAAAAGGAAAGGAAAATATAGGAAAGTAGAAAGGTATTAGAAATAATTTTCTTCTAATAATTCGACAATTAAAATTAAGTGAGTACAGCATTACAGTATACATAACAAAAGCTGTTCTAAATTGGACATTAGATTAAATATATTAAATAATAGTGGAAAATTACAGTGTAAACTGAAATCTTGCTGCACATTTCTATTATAAATCAAACTCAATATTATGACCGGCGAAGCGTCTTAAGTACAGCTAGCTCTATATAAAAAAATTAAAAATAAAAAAAACAGAAGTAAACGAAGAAAATTCAAGTATTTACGTTGAAATTTCAAAGTAAATATATTTGAATTTACCATAATATATTTTTTAACTTGCCATAAACAGTAAAAGTATTATTAACTACTGTAGTTGTAAAAATAGTATTTTATATGTAGCTTACAGCCATTATAAACGCTATGAAGAATATGAATGCAAAGAAGTAAATTGGTCCAAGTACAGGTTCTGCTTGTACCAACTGATTGAAATTGAAATCTCCAACTGAAGTCTTCAACAGTGCAAATACTGCCATCTGGAATGTGCTGTAGTCTTCAAGCTATCAACAAGACAAGAATCATTTTTGGAAGCATATACTTATACCTATCATTTTTTTTGTTGTTGTAATTTTACTCTTAAAAATAAGTCAATGAATTGTAACATAGTTGAAAACTCTTAGTGACCAGATCTAGTTGAAGAGAGGGTAGGTTATTTCAATTTGATTGACAAAAATTGAGAGGGACAAGTCTTTTATATTTAATGGGATTGGTTAGGAAAGGAATTACTTGGATTATGAATAGAAGTTTTACTATCGAAACAGAGATAAAACTAAATTACAGAAAAACTTGGCCAGCAGAACATTATTTCAACTAAAGGTGTAAACAGTACAATGAAAATTTTGGTTTCGTAGACAATTCTATTTTCATCAATTTTCTTACGTGTTTATGACTCTTACTGAATCTTAATTAACTTAGCTATATATATTGTATGCTTTGTTTTCAGCTATCATTTATTTATTTTTAAAAAAAGCTGTAATTTATATATTTGGATCAAGATCCAAAAGTCATGTTATAAATTATTTAAAATATAAATATAGTGATCTCCTGTCAAAAAGCTAAATCCAATATATCAAGCCAATTATACCTGCCCTAGAGATTTTAGTTATGCTGGTTAACCCTCCGTAAAAGAGCGCAGTGAGCAATCTTTACTATGTGATCCATTGTTTGGGTGGGCACACCACATTAACATGATTAGTCTAGTGTCAATCCGCATTTGTATTTCCATAAGTTACATCTGCCTACACCAGTTCGGAAAAAATTTAACCGTGTCAATTCCCTAAAATGGAGGTTCATCCCACTTCCAGGTATTTATGGATCTAGTTGTTATTCCATGCAAATTTATAAGAAAGTTAATAAATAACATATTTCGTCCATAAAAATTATTCCACGCTATGGTCCTGTACTATTGGGTGAGAAATTTGATCTGCTCAACTGGAAAGCAGTACGTAAAAGTGGGTTTCGAGATTTTAAGCAACTATTTTGACGTGGGAGATTCTGTGTAATGGAGAAGTGCGGGGCATGCAAGATCTTATTGAATTTTTTAAGCAATGCTTCCTGGAGGAGCTACATTGCACAGCACCAGGAGCAAAGGAGTGAAGTTGCCGTGAAAGTGCCACTAATAGCTCTCATGACCCTATTAAGTTGGACATAAATCCCTTTAGTCTATACACTATTTAGCCATATGAGAGCACTGTATTCAGCAGCTGAATAGACCAGTGACAAAGCAATTGTACGCAGCATGTGTGCGTTGGCTCCCATTCTTGCAATATGACGTAATACATTTGCCCTAGTTTTGATTTTACCTGCTGTTTTTTGAAGATGGCTTCTAAACGTTAGCGATTGATCTAAGGTACTCCCAGGTACCGTGGAATTAACTTACAATAGTTTAAATTGCTTAACAAGTCTAAGCAATAACTTTATGATCTAGTTTATAATGCAATAAGTATTGTGCAAATCATAAACTAATTGCTATATCATAAAGTAGTTGCAAACTAACAATACTTTAAAATTTGCAATCAAACATGCGTTTAAAACCAACCATAACTTGTTGAAACTGCCAATATGAATTTTGAAAAATAAATAAAACTGCTGTACTTTATTTTTCTATTTTTCCCTTTTTACTACATATTACTCTCTTTCTAAAACGATTTTTTTGAAATAAAATTTTGTTTTGGATTGAATACCTTACATAATATTCATGTTATTTCATAAAAATTACAATTAGACATTAATTGATTGTGTAACAAAGCTAATAAGTTTTAGCACTATTCAAGAAAGTTATCAATAGCAATTGGCAAGTACTTAGTAGGACTTGCCACTTAAAGAGATACTGAATAGAGAGTAAAATAATATAGGTTTCTAGGTAAGCTTACCCTATTCCCGAACAGGAAAAGCCCAGTATATGCAAATACGAAGTATACATAGAAAAACAGAACACAGTAGCTGAGAATATCTTTTGTAGCCTGAAACATGTACATTACTCCATTAGAATAAATGTCTAGCTGATATAGGGATGATCATAGTACGCTATTATTGAACGCTAATTCAATATTTGTGAGAGCTTACTAATTAAACAATTAGTCTGGGCGCAAGTGAGGACATAGGTAAGGAGTCAAGAGAGGGCACGTTTTTTAAAACATTGGTCTACTCAAACAGCTGTCTTAAAGAAGTGTTAAATATATATTATTACTGTCAGCTGATGTTTATTATTGTATTATTTGTTAGTAATGCGGTTAGTATCAAAACCGCCATGCACTCAGACTAATTGTTCAATCAGTATTGAACTGATATGGAAAGGTTCTCAATTCTATTGTGATGTAAAATTGGTCAAAATTGTAGAAAATGCTACGGTTTCAGACAGGATTATAACCATTTTTATCATGTCTATGACCATTAATGTGTTTATGGAGGGTTTCAGTATTAAGACCAAAGTACTAATTATGGTGTCAGAATTATTCAACTATTTTTTGCCATTATCGTTGTAGTTTAAAAAGTGGCGAATTGGGGAATGAAGAAGTCAGGAGAAGACCAGGATAGTTCTGCATGATTTATTGTTACAAAGATTTTGACCAGATGACTCCTTGTCTCTTGGCTATTTTCGATTTTTAAGATTAAGTAATAGTGGCAATTTGTCCATACAGGAAGTGTGGAACTTCCTACATCTATTTTCGAAAAAAATAAATTTCAGAAAGTATTATTATGTAATAGTTATTTCCTTTCACAACTGACTTGTTGGAGTATCGGTTCTGAACCGCACAGAAATTGCACACCTGCTAAGTGTACATATCATAAGCAATAGGCAACACATTGTAGGAAATTGATATTGCTCCTCATTTTCATGGTGGTGGAGTGTTCAGTAGCCACATAACAAACAACCACCAGGCACAGTAATGCATGCTGCATCCCCACCACGCCCACAGGCAGTTGTAAGTAACTGCTTACCACCTCCTCTCAAACCCCTCTCACCCTGTCATGATGTGATTTTTCCATGTTATTCTAACTTACCCCAACTTTTCTCCGAGTTTCCTACAAATTTAACATTCAAGAAGCACCACTGTTAGGTAACATTGAACTGACCAGGAGATTGTGATGGATGTTGGTTTGTCAAAGATGATGGAAGTTTGTCAAGTGCCCAAAACCCAGGAAAATACTGTTCTTGGAATGTATCTTGCCTAGAGCAACATTGTCTTTTAGCACCCCTTCCCCCTTTAAAAAAATTGTATTTTTAATCTGTTCAAACATATTTTTTAATAAACAATTCTTTATTGCATGTCATGAACCTAAAAATGCACTTTTAATATTACATAGGTTAGTTTAAAGGGCACTGGGCTAGGAATTAGTATACTGGACAGATAGGACATCAGCAAACTTACCTTAGAAGACAAGTTCACTAACACCAGCGTAGTAGTAAAAACACAAAATAATCACATTATCACACGAATTTTCAGTACCACTGGCACTTTCTTCAGATGAGTAGAGAGAGAGACTGACATGGCTTCCACTATTGCTGGGTAGTTGTTCACTACATTGGTGGGGGTTGTACATCCATAGAGTAACACTCAGATTGTTTTTTCTGTTGGTATATATATGAAGTTCACTGATGGAGAAGGGGTTGAAGGGAAGTGGTCTTTCTTATGTTCAGATTAGGTGGGTCACAAGATTTTGTTATCCACTGGTGTGCTAATGCCATCCTTCAGAGTTGGGAACTATTGGCATGGAAAGGAAGGGATCTGATTACTTTAATGGTATAACACTGATCAACATTTTGGTTATGGAGAAGAGTATGGGCAGAGACAGGTTTTTCAGGATTTTGGACTTTGCAATCATGTCAATGGCCATTCATATGTTTCACTGGTAAGGTCGATATATTGGGCAGGAAAGTGCTGGCACAGGAGTTCTTAAATTAAATTGGTTGAATCACCTGACCCAAATCCTGACCTGTCTTAAAGACCACCCAGTTCTAACCCTTGTAACAAGAAATCTTGCAAAACCTGCCCTATACATCTCCCAGCCACATCTTTTACAAGCTCCACTACCTCCTTAACCTACAAGATATCTGGAAACCACTCCTGCGATTCAACCAATTTAATTTATCAACTCCAGTTATCTGTCAGTTCACTGTCCTGCCCAATATATCGGCCTTACCATTGAAACCTTTCGAAAACGCATGAATGGCCATAGACATGATTGCAAAGTCCCAAATTCTGAAAAACCTGTCTCTGCCCACTCTTCTACATAACCAAAATTTTGATCAGTGTTACACCACTAAAGTAATCAGATCCTTTCCCTCCCATGCCAATAGTTCTCAACTCCGAAGGATGGAATTAGCACACCAATGCTAATTCCATCCCGTGACCCACCTAATCTGAACATAAGATAGACCATTTCTCTTCAACCCCTTCTCCATCAGCAGACTTCATATATATACCAACTGAAAAAAAAAACAAAGTTGGTATATATATGAAGGACTAAACACCCCCACCACTGCCACCTACCCAGCAATAGTGGAAGCCATGTTAGTCTCTCTCTCTCTCTCTCTCTCTCTCTCTCTCTCTCTCTCTCTCTCTCTCTCTCTCTCTCTCTCTCTTTCTACTTACCTGAAGAAAATGCCAGTGGTACTGAAAATTTGTGTTATTATGTGATTCTTTTATGTATGTTACTACTACTCTGGCTTTAGTGAACTTGTCTTAATGTTACATAGGAATTTCAATATGATGAAATTTAAAAATGTACATAGTCTCTATCTCTATCATGCTTAAGGCTGTATTTTGATGGGGCTGTAGCGTAGGTGTGAGGTGCTTTGATATGTTAGGTCCCCCAGATAAGATAGCCCAATTAACTATGTTAGTAAATATAAAGATTGATTGTTTCACTTAAAACAGTTTTTATAATTATTAATGGTAGGAACTTGTATATGGTAATAAAATGTGTTTGTGTGAATTGTTAATTTTCTTAACTATGCAATATATTTAAAACGGATTATTTTTGCTTAATTTTGAATGACAGTTTGGCACATCCAACGGTACCAGGGCCTAATTAACCTCCTCAATGTGTTCCTGCCGCCACATCCACAAACCATGCCACAATCTAAGGCTAACACATTATCTAAATGCCATCACAACTACGATACAACTAGGCCATGTACCAAACCTTTAAAACAATACCTCATAAAAAAAAAAAAAAAAACACGGTACCTTTGAAATGGTAGACTGCAGTTGATACATAGCATGCACAATATTCAGATATTTTAGAACTTTGAAAAAAGCAAATCCAATGAGGATTGCAAAGCTATAACTGTACAGAACATAAACATAGCTTATGGTGTCAAAACTGGCATAGTTCATTTCATTTTTTTCATCCACAAGATCTGTCAACTGTGTGTAAACAATTAAATATAGTATGACGTTGAACACAACAACCAAATAACTCATCTGAAAAGGAAAAAAAACATACTTTACTACCAATGAGATAGTATCTATTAAATGTAATCTAAATACCTATATTTAGCTGTAATAAAACTGAAACTTCTTTTTTATTTATTACGTTTCAGTGAATTCCAGACAAGTACTAAAATATTTTATTTCAACCAGTAAAATTATTTCACGAATTGGAAAGCAGTTTCCATATTTTTCTAGAGAATGGCATTTCCTTAAAAACAAGAATGAATTTATATGAGTAAAATTGCCACTATACATATAGTCTATAAATATAGTAATAATAAATTTTCTTATTTACAATAACTATGTCAATGTCCATGATAATCTCATAACCCCTCAAAATCCTATCTTGAAAAAAAAAAACATTAATACTTTTAGGACCATGCCAAGGTTTTGAACATTTGAGATGACTACATCTTGTAATGAGTTTCAAGCAATTAACAAAAACAAAAAATGATTTCCATGAATAAAAATACAACAACAAGCTCGTAAACCTTTTTGTGGTAGTAGACGAGCTAAAAGGCAAAATTTTGAGACATTTTAACAACAAAACCATAAATATTTTAATCATGGAAAAACTTTCTATTCTGTTTACAATATTTTAGAAGTAAATAAGACATTTTTGATAGTACATTCCTAAAGTACAATACAAGTTGTATGTTTGTCCAAGTTATTTATTTAGATTAAATTAGTTGTATTATATTATTTAGATTTAAATAGTTATTTGTTGCTGATATACAATATCAGCACATAAAATAACAAAATTTATAGATTATTTTTAAATGTTGTTTGTAAAAAATAATGTCTAAAAGCTTTATTTAAACAGTAAATTACAATTTGAAAAGTGAATATAAGAAGCTACCACTAAAGAATAGTTTTATCTACAAAATGGGTGTTGGTATTTCCTCTAAACATTAACTGTAGGATCCTTCTCAACCCTTCCTGTGATTTTCCCCCTTCCTCTCCATGCAGTGTGATTTTTGTAACTTTTTGAAGACCCCGATAATGATCAAAAGTCAAACTACAATACACTTCCACTGTATGCTCAACCCCTTTAGTTGCTAACATTTCATAATACTTGGGTATAAAGCCACACATTTTATTTCTTTCAAACAATGCCATAATTCAAATTGTTTTAACAGTAAAACACAAATTTATATGAAATAATTTTAAAATTCCCGTATAGTTTTTTATTCAAATGGCTGAATATCATTTTATGATGGGTATAAGGTTTCAAAAAGTATAACATTTTCCAACAACGTTAATTGTAACATGAAACAGAAAAACAAAACTGAGTTTTCAATACTAAAGAAACAAAAATAACTTAAACTTACAACGAGAATGATTAAATCAATCCAGTTCCAAAATGATGTTAGCAGCCTTTGTCTCAATGTTTTAATTTCCATTACTTTCTGTATAGTGTAGAAAATAAAGAAGCCACAAAAAATAAATTCGCAAATCAGTATAAATGTATCATCAGCATCATTGTAGCGAATCAGTTTTTGCACATAGTTCCAGTGTGTGGTGATCACCCCTCCTGTCGGAGGAAACTCAAAAATAAGCCTATAAAAAAAGAGTTGTTTATAATACTATTTAACTAACTTGGTCTAAGTCTAAGGAAATATTATTATCTGACTAATTAGAAAATAAACTTAAGAAAAAATTACTAATTAGTGTAGTGATATTTATACTTTTATTGAGCTAGTTTACTGTATTTTTTATGTTTAAGTAAGATAATTTTTTCAATTGAAACAAATGAGACCTGGGGTTTGGAGAAAGACAGAACTTTATAGTTCAATACACAAACATATGCTACTTTATAGAATACTACAAAAAAACTTGTTCTATGCCTGAACAGGTCCGTGCTGCGTTTTGGCTCACTAAAAGTTTCCTCCATCTTCCAGTAATCCTGATTCTTCAATCCTAACATTATTTACCTTTTCTATTCCTACCATCTCATTTTAGACCACTTTTTCATTATTAAGACGCCGATCATCAAGATATGGGCGAATATAAGGAGTGAATGAGTGTGATAAGTGTATATGAACGGGTGTAGCCATTGTTACTAACTAAGGTCGACTGTTCCTCAGGAAGAGCTATTTATTGATAGCCCAATAGCTAGGGCAACTAAGGGACCTACAGCTTTGCATGGAAACCAAACCACGTAGTGTTGGTCTGATGTTCAGCTAACTGACAAGCCTGATACATATTTCTCTTCCCTACACAAACCTTGACCTGAACCTTGACTACCATCCAACATGGACACTCCAGATTTCTCTAGCAGTGTCTACATCAATGGCAACCATTGATTAGACGCTGTGATTAAGAGGACCGAGCATACTAGGAGATCCCTTACAATGTCCTCAACATTTTGTTCCCAAGTAGCTGGGTTACAGCACTGTTCCACCAGCTTAGTGGTCTTTGTTCTTCTAACATTTCGAGTCATTAACATGTCCATTGTTTTCTTTGTTGGTCATATGCAGGCCATTTTATCCTCATTGCTTTTGTGGGTAATGTTATTTCATAGAATTTATAGCTATCTCTAATTACTTAATTATGCTTTTATCTGGATTCCCCATCTACATATATATATATATATATAGATATAGATATATCTATAGCTGGGGGATATATATATAGCTGGATTGGGATCACTCACTCACTCACTGACATAAACGTTTACCCACTTCGGAGTGTCGGAAAATTTTTGAAATTCGGACTGAAGGTAAATCTAACCATTTTAACCCCAGAAAAATTTTAAATTGTCCAGTAAATAAGGGTTGTTTTAGAGGGTTGAAATCAATATTTTTCCTAAGAATAACGTGAATGTCTCACAAAATAGTAGTTTTATGACCTAACTTGAGCAAAAGCTTGAGTAAAATTGACAAACCTTCACAGTTCTACACAGGTAACAAACTTGCACCTTATATATGAATTATCACTCACTCACTGACATAAATGTTTACCCACTTCGGAGTGTTGGAAAATTTTTGAAATTTGGACTGAAGGTAGATCTAACCATTTCAACCCGAGAAAAATTCTACAATTTTTAATTTTCCAGTAAATAAGGGCTGTTTTGGGGGTTGAAAATCAAAATTTTCCCATAAGAATAACACTGACTTCTCACAAAATAGTAGTTTTTAAGACCTAACTTGAGCAAAAGCTTGAGTATAATTGTGAAACCTTCACAATTCTACACGGGTAACGAACGTGCACCTTATATATGAATTTCAGTTTAAAAATTTGGGGTATCGGGGGCCCAAAAGCTGACATTTTTGAAAATGTAACAATTTTTTAATAATGATGTTATCTATTCAAGTGGGGTATCAAATTAAAGCTATTTATCTCCTAAATCTAAATATACTATCAGATTTTGAATAGGGAAAATATTAAAGGGAATATGCTCCCAAAACAAAACTCTCCAAAAAACAGAAAAAGGGTAATACTAAGATAAAATGCTCAAGTGAGATATCAAACTATAGGTATTTATCTCCTAAATCTATATCCACAAATGGGACTGTAGCAGAGTCTCTTGGTGAAGCTGTAGGCCAAACTTTCCCTCGTGAGGCCGTAGGCCTAACTCCTCCATGAGACCGCAGGCCGAGTTCCACAAAGGGACTAAAGCTAGAGTTCCCAGACGAGGCCGCAGGCTGAGCTTCCCTCATGAGCTTAGCGTGTGACAAGGTTGGTACTCGTAGCGTGCAGGGTTGTTTCCTAGTTCTTGTTTATAAAGTCAAATATCTTCACCAGTACTTTATCATCTAATACTGTGAGTTTTATTTTCCTCTATTTTATTACAAAGAGCTACTTTAAAGTTTACTTATAGTCATCTACAGGGGCCACTTTCATTATTTCTTCTATAAAACATTACAAAGATTTATGTTACTGTTTACATAAAACGGACTTCTTAATAAGCCCACCCACATGTTTTTAGGATGAATATGTCATTCAGTTGTTACCTTATTGTGTAAGACAGTGTATGGCAATCTAGGTCAACTTGTAGGTAGAGATGTGTGTGCCTGGTCAATAGTAATTTACTAAAAGTTTATGTTTGTTACCATTTTTTCACTGGAAATAGAATCAAAAGCAACATACAATTCACATTGCTGTATAGTAAAAATGACAAAAGTTTCAGCTTTGTTAGATTGTCTAATGAAAGCTTTCCAGTAGCAATTCCATCTTAGATTCATCTAAAGAAGCCCCAAATATAGCCAAAATATCAAAAATAAGTGTTTTTCTTCATGTGTGTAGCTATGGACTACTTAATAAAGGTTGAATGTATGGAGAAAAGTGTTTTGTTAGCTGAATCTCGTGCAGATATGGTGTATGGATTAATGAGTGTACCAGTCTTCTGAGAATAAATAAATTGATAGGAAATAAATAAAGATGTGTTTTTTTTTTGTGAGCAATTGTCATTTTACAATGTTTTTTTTCAATAATTCATTGTCCTTATGAGTTTTCTAACAGATTTAATTATAGCAAGCTCTATTCAACCTCTATGAATAATTATCTTTTCACACAATTATTAATCAACTTTATAGTTGTATTTAACAAATTATTGCTGGCCATTGTGGCAATGATTAACAATATTCTTTTTGAAAGTTTCCCAGTGAGAGATCTAATATGACACGGGAGATTAGTATACAACAGTGGAGCAAAATATGAGAACCTTCTTCTGGCAATTTCCAGCCTCACTCTTTGAAAGTGAAACTGGATGTACTGCCGAGTAAAGTGAAGAGCAATCTCTGCCTGACAGACAAGCTTCTCAGCCAAGTATTTTGGATGGCCTTCTGTCAGCACCAAATTGATCAGAGAACATGTTTGAATCCTGCACATGGTATCAATAGTAGTTATGATACTTGCAGACACATGGTCATGCTCACAGAGATTGTAGATAAACCATATTGCAGAGTTTTGCAATCTGTTGATTCTTTTGTATTCTTATTCGTGATACTGTTTCCATATGTAGGTAAACAATAACTGAGCATGGAAAGTACAAGGGATTGGATACGATTTAGTTCAACCGGCAGAAGTGATCGAAACTGGTACATCCCTCGTAATCTCCCAAGCACTCTCTGAGTGACATAGGTTATGTGGTTCGAAAATGTGAGTCCATATCCAAAAAAACTCCAAGTGTCTTGGCAGTGTTACTCACTCCAAGGATATGGTCCTCAAGTTTAACACTTACATTGTCCTAACAAGGTCCTTAACATTAACAAATCTTATCTAATAATGTTTTTGTTGCAATGTTAAGAATGATGTTTTATAAAACCATGTTGAATTTACCAGAACCTTATGCATTCTAGGTCTGAGTTTAGATTCGCTATTGCCATTTTATGAAAATCTGGTTTGTGGTAACAAGTCTAGACTCACCGCGCAGTCAGTCTATAATAGGAAGATTGTGGACTACTATTAGCACCTCCATAAATATTATATACTTAATCTTACTGAGTGAGTTATTCTTACTTGAAAATACAGAATAAATTAACATTTCCATTGTAGATTGTGAATTCCAAGAAAAGTGCTCTGCTGCCTCTGTCCAACCAGAGATTGTGTTTAAGCTGTTCTATTGTTTGAATGGCTTTGTCTCCAACCTTTTGCAAGATGGCCACATAGCCTCCTCCTCCATATGATGCTAATAACCCGTCAATCGGCAAGGAATGTGTTTTTGAAGATGATTTATACCTCCAACTGTAAATTTACAACAATAAGAGAATTGATGTATTTTCAAACTCCAAAGAGTGTGAGATATAAACTCAAAGTATTTCAGCATTTTATATCAAAAGAAAAATTACTAATTGAGGAATTTAATTGGTAACTTAGTGATCAGTAGCTTAATAGGACGTATTCAGGAAAACTACATGTATCATAATTAGACACTTTCTATAAAAGTACAACAAAAATGTTTAGAAAACGTTGTTTAAACAACTCTCCTGTTTTATATGAGAGTTTAATGGTGAACAGCAAGTTTTTATTTACTCATCATAAAATATCTTGTGTAAACCAATGTCTATACATCAATATTTAAAAAGCTAGTCATTGAAGTAAGACAGAAAATAAGTCTTCACCCACCACTGAACCGACGTGCCACTGTGCCACTTTAACATTTCGTTGTCATGGATACACTGTGGGAAGTTCCGTCTACTACGTCATCGTGCTAGTAGGATGTGGTGGGCATCACTATGTATGCCCATTGGCACTCCATTGGCGGGCAAGGTATGTGGTAGGAACTGGTATCTGGTACAGCTAGAATGACATAGGGGGAAAAGGCACTGTGATAGGAATGTGGAATCAGCTGGTGTAGGGCGGTTTGTGGTCATTGCCGATTTATAGTGAGGTTAAATTGTAATTTGATTTGTGATATTATTATTATTATTTGAAATACTTATAATGTGATTGAAATGTTCAGTGACCTACCTTCAAACTGAAATAATATTTATCACTACTTTTATTAATGTTTTGTTTATATATTACTTCGTATGCAATTTTAAAAAGTGCCCTTTGCTAACTGAATAAGTCGTGATAGACTGAGCAAGAACTAGGGTTGCCATATCACCGGATTTCCCCGGAGATTACCGGATTTTGAAGGTAAAAAATTAGCTCCGGGGAATTTACCCATCAAACAAGAAATCTCCTCTTTTTTTACAATTTTTCAAAAGGTTCGTAATATAATGCGCACATGTTGTTGTTAACTATTTACATTACTCTCTGGATATGTGTCGGCGGCAAATTATTAAGCTTTCGCGTTCACCTACATTCGTCATTCGCGAATTATTAGAGCGCCGGCTGTGGGCCGACGTCATAGTGGTCGTATTTGGCTCGTCGCTGACTCGCTGTCACTCGGCTAGACTGGCGCGACAGCCGAAGTAAACCGAGCGGCGGCGCCGTGAACTGATCATCCGACCGGGCCCGAGCGAGAGCGTGACAGACAGCATTATTAGAGGCGAGTGAGTGGATCAACCATTACGAGTCTTGTGTACATTACACTGTTAATTATTAGTGATTGTGATGGAAGACAACAAAAGTAAGAAACGTAAAAAATACAACTGTATTTTCAACGAAATTCTTCAGGAAAGATTCCCTGCTTTCAAGAGAGGAAGGGTCGAAACTGAGGCGGAGTGTAAAGTCTGCCCTGCTGGCACTTACATTTCTATTTCACACAAAGGTAAGAGTAAGACAACATGTTGTTAATAAGTTAAAATTCAAATTGTCTAGTTATACATCGTTTTATTTGTGATGCCTTTCGTAAGCTAGGCATACATATTCTGACATATTCTTGACATTTTGTTGTTGGCGCTTACATTAATATAAAATAAATTACTAAACAACATGTTTTGTTACAGGAGCTCTCGATTTGGAGTATCACGTAAACACAACCAAGCACAAAAATAACTTGAAATCAGTAGAATCAACCAGAAGTATTCAGTCATTATTACAACTTAAACAGAACAGCCAACATGAAGACAATGTGCATGCTGCAGAAGGTACCATGGCTTTCCACACTGTATAAGTCACCACCAATCTTTTCATTCGATGGATTGCTCCAGTAAACTCCAACAACAGTTATTTCCGGATTCAAAGATAGCAAAAGCAGTTACTTGTGCTAGAAATAAAATATCAGCAATCATTAACTCTGTACTGTCTCCCCATTCAATTGATGTAACTATAGATGTTTTAAATGGGATTTCCTGTTTTGGGGTAGCGACAGATGGCAGTAACCTTAAGGCAACGAAAATATTTCCCATTTTAATCCAATATTTTGATCCTATCAAAGAGGGCATAACAACAAAGATAATAGAAATTAAATATACACCTAATGAAACAGCTGAAACTATCTCTGGATATATTGTAGAAACTCTGAAAAATTTCAACATTCAAGATAAGTGTGTTGCATTTGCAGGAGACAACACGAACACAAACTTCGGAGGCATTAACAGACGTCAGGGGACAAATGTGTTTACTTTCCTCAAAAGAGACCTTAACCCAAAACTTATAGGGTCCGGATGTCCTGCTCATGTGCTACACAACTGTATTCAAAATGGTTTGGATAAAGGGCTTTTAATTGATGTGGAATCTATTATTTTGAAAATATTTAATTATTTTTCAATATACTGTATACAGTTCGTACAGAGGAGTTAAAGAATTTCTGTGATTTTGTAGACGTAGAGTATAGATAGTTACTCTACCATTCAAAAACTAGATGGTTGTCTCTGTTTCCATGTGTAAATAGAGTTTTGCAGATGTACCCAGCACTGAAATCTTATTTTCAATCTCAAGAATCTGTACCAGTTCTCATTAAAAACGTCTTTGATGATGATTTCAACGAAATAAGATTTTTGTATGTTCACTCTATGATGTATGTTTTCCATGAAAGGATTATTTCTTTAGAAAAAGAAAAGAATAGTTTGGCTGAAACTATTTCTATTTTGGAAGAAATTCTTGATATTTTGACCGATAGGAAAAACAACAACTTTGTACCTATGGCTGCTAAAAGTATCTTGAAAAATATGGAAAACGATGGACTAGGTAACTCATGTGCTGCTGTATTATCGGAATTTTCGAATGTTTATGAGAGATCCATTATGTATCTAAATAAGTGGCTTTCCCAATATGAAGAATTCAAAGTATTCCAATGGATGAAACTTGACAATATTCCTTCTTGGGACCAAGTTGAGCAGTCTATTTTGTTTCTGAATGACAATGCGCCGTTTAAAGTTAATGACACACTATGTCATGACCAGTTTTGTAACTTTGTCAAGTTTTTAAAAAATCACAAGGAGGAAGTCAAAGCTTCTGAGGAAGAAGAGAACAAGAAAAAAAGTACTAAAAAGACAGGAAAGAAACTCAAAAGTTAAAATTATCAAACTTTATATGGGTAAAGTATTTCAGCAACCTACCTGACAAATCTTGTTACTCTGAACTTCTAAAGTTAGTGCAATATTTCTATTGCATTCCAAGCCACAATGCCTCTGTAGAGAGGGTATTTTCCCTCATGTCTGCTCAATGGACAAAATAAAGAAATAGACTTACAGTAGAGTCTATAAAAGGACTTTTATGTTTAAAATATAATTTTAAGTCATACTCTTGCCAAGAGTTCTACAAATATCTTATGTCAAAAAAAGATTTATTGAAGCAGATAGGATCGACAAAAAAGTACACTTGGTACGATACATCGTCTCCTGCTGGTTCTTCCACTGGTCTCGTCTCATTGGGTGACCTTACTGATGATGAAAATGATTAAGTTTAAGTTAAGTTTATATAGTTTCTTTAAGTTTAAGACATTTTTTCTATGTAACTTACTTAAATATATTTCTAAAAACTTCAAATTTTTACCCAATAATCATTGTAGTTTATTAAAATGTTCATCTCAAAAGTATATTGTTTTATGCATAGAAAACGTGTTTTTAACAGTTATTTTCCCAAAAGTTTTCGCACCCCGGGGGGAGGGCCCCCCGGACCCCCCCCCCTAGGTGGCGATTCCCAAATCTCCTCTTTTTCACCCAATACTATATGGCAACCCTAGCAAGAACTTATATATATTTTAAATATGATTTATAATAACTACAAAAATGGAAATATACAAGATAATGGCTATACAGTATTATATCGACTTTCATAATTCAAGCCGTTTTCTCTGCTACCTTTAACATAACCTACAAACAAAGGGAGCGAAGGAGATGAAGTGCCACATGCATCGTAACCCAGCACAACTTTACCAGCTGATTGTGTCAATTGTCCCTACTCCCTGCACTGCCCATCACGCCAACTAGAGATGGAGGGGTGGAACACTTCCTCCTCTGCTGCTGGAACCCCTAAATGCGCTAAATTTACTACGCAGGTCGCTGTCAACCTGGCCCAATTATAGTTAGAATTATTGAGTGTTTAGAACATTTTCAATATATCACCCACTCTTATAAATCACCACATAGATAACTATCTTTTCCAAGTGAACAAGTGATTCACTGTACAGTGATCTTGGACTTAAGCACAGATTCATATATCGCAGAGGGTCAATAATGATGATTTTTCATTGTAAAAATAGAATTTATAGTAATTGTAAATGTAAAATTATAATAAACATTTAAGCCATCATATCTGTTTCATAATCCATTCAAATTTTAAGGTACATAATTTCACATATCCACTTCTTTATTACTCAGTTCCAGTAAGCTTTCAATATTTTTACTGTCATAAAACACATAAACGGTGCCTGGACAAAGGTGTTTAACATGTTCACGACGACTTGTCCCAACAACAGGTGAATATGGTTATTTCAGAATAGGTATCATGGGCAGAGGCTTTATTTTAGCAAGCCAAGGTTCTTGTGTAACTATTGTGTAACTTCATTGTTACTAAAGTGTGAGAATAGAATAGAATAGAATAGAATAGAAATTTCTTTATTTTGAAAATTAATTATACAATTAATTTTCAAAAAAGGCGAAGTTAGGGCCACATGGCCCTTTCTTACACTTAACCTTAAGTAAAACAATAATAAAGTATAATAACTAAATAAAGAAATGAAAATACCATATTAAATAGCTATAAGTCATTTAAAGAAAAAAAAGCTTACTACTTAACTTAGCATGAACAGTTTTAAAAACATACATTTAACATTATTACACTTAACATGAACATATTGTACAACAATAATAATTTTAGTAAAACAGAGCATTGCAAAAATTTTAAATTTTATTTTTTTTTTTTATTTATTTATTTTTTTTTTTTTTTTCATTCATACATCCTCTCATTCATACCGCTCGCTACCAACTCCACCCCAGCAGAGCCCACGCCCTAAGACGAACCGGCCGAAATCATCCGCTCCATGAAATGTTGTTTTAAAGACACCACAAACCGGGAATGGCTAGGGATTGAAGTAATATTTATCGGGAGGGAGTTCCATAAGCGACACGCCGTTATTGTGAAAGATTTGTCGTATGCAGCTGTTCTGTGATGGGGCATGCGCAAAAGTGAAGATCCCGATCTTGATCCACTTGAACTTCTTTCCGCCACGTACTCAAAATCTTTAGAAAAATATTTTGGTGATTTTTTGGTAATGAAAGAATGAGTTAAAGAGAGAATTTTGATAGACCTCTGATCAGATAGTTTCAAAATTTTAGACTGGATATAGTATGCTCATCTCTCCTTATTCTAAAAGCGAAACGGAGGCAGTAATTTTGAGTCCTTTGCAGTCTTTCACTAAGTGATACAGTCATGTCATTGAGTACTGAGTTACAGTAAGTAAAATATGGAAATATGAGTGATTTGACTAGGATCAGTTTGATTTCTGCAGGTAGAAAGTGTTGAAGTCTTTTTAGCGAGTGCATTCCTGCAAATACTCTGTTGCATGTCTCGACAACGGCTTCGTTCCAAGTAAGAGTAGTGTTGATTGTTACCCCAAGACTCTTTACCTTGCTACAAAAAGGAACAGCTTGTCCATTTACACTTATCTCTTGTAGGGTATCATGGTTGATTGCATTTCTGAGCCGGGAATGATTTATGATAATTGGCTTCGTCTTGCTGCTATTCAGATTAAGACCATTCTTTTCCGCCCATTTAACTATATTGGATATATAAGCATTCATCATCTGAATAGAGTAGTTTACCATGTTTGGACAAAAATTCAGGTATATTTGGAGATCGTCGGCGTACATGTGATATTTACCATTAGTGATGCATGAAGTTATGTCATTAACATAGAGGACAAACAACAAAGGGCCCAGTATAGAGCCTTGGGGCACACCACAAGTAACATGTTCCCAGTCAGATGTCTCGTCACCGATCTGTACACACTGCCGTCTACCGGAAAGATATGACCTTAGCCAGGAAACTACTTGGTCAGAAAACCCTAATGCTCTCAATTTTAAAAGAAGAAGTTGATGATTTACACAATCGAAAGCTTTTGAGAAATCAAAGAGAGTAAGAATAGTTCCCTGACTAGAATCCATCGCTTTACGTAAGTCATCAGTAATTCGAAGAAGAGCTGTTTCGGTACTGTGAGTAGTGCGGAAGCCCGACTGGAAATCATTTAAAATATTCTGGTTTGTTAAGTATTCAACAATTTGACAGTGAACTACTCTTTCAAGACCTTTAGATAAAGTGGGCAAGATACTGATTGGCCTGAAGTCTTGGCAGGTGGAAGGAGTTGAGGTCTTTTGCAAAGGACGAACAAGGGCAGACTTCCACTGATAAGGAAAAATGCAATTTCTGAGAAATCTATTAAAAATAGTTGTGATTATAGGTCATGTGACAAACAAGATATCTTTTACAAAACGGATGGGAATAAGTTTACTATCTGAACCTACAGCATTACTGGTTATACGACGAATAGCTCTCAAAACATCAATTTGAATAACAGGTTTGAAAGCAAATTTACAGAACCCCGCTTGCATAACTCTTGGAGCATACGAAAATTCTTGGATGTGTTTATCTACTGCATTTTGGCTATTCGTTTGACCACACGAAGTGAAAAACCTATTTAAATCATTTAATGGCACATTAACTGAATGAGATTCTGTTTTCCTAAGCCAAGACCTTTGATTTTACGCCACATATCTTGGGAGGATTGCTTTTGTGTTTGAAAAAGTCTGTAAGTGAATTGTAAACGAGAATTTCTCAGAAGCTGTTTGAATCTATTTCTTAGAAGGCGATATTGTGTCATAACTTCATTATTGTTAGATTTTTTTGCTTTCCTGAACAAGGAATCACGTTGGGCCATAAGACAGCGTATTTCTGCGTTGATCCAGGGCACAGGGTGTTTTTTTGAGATTCGCTTTGTAACAACAGGTGCGTGTTTGTTATATAATGATAGAATAATGCGATTGAATTCTTCAACCATGTCTTCAACATTTGGAAAAGCTTCGATGTCATGCCATGGGCTATTTAGAACATCTGCCATGAAGGCAACCTCATTCAATTTATTGAAATCTCTGTAGTTGATGAACTTAGTAGCAGCCTTAGGAACTTTGACAGAAGACACACAGTAGATAAGATCGTGTTTTGACACGGACGGGACTGGAAGCTGCCCATGATGGACGATGTCTTGTGGGTCAGAAACAACAATAAGATCAATCAGTGTGTCAGCCTCGGTGGTGTGGTGTGTAGGTTCTAGTGGCAGTATAGTCAGGTTGCATGATTCGAACATAGTAGTGAGTAGTATGTAGTCGTATCGTTGTTTGTCCTTAAGTAAGTCAATGTTGTAGTCACCCATGAGCAAAACTCGACTATATCCTGGCATTAACCGAATAAGAACGTTTTCAAAATCAGCCAGGTGACCAACCTTGGGTGGGCGGTAGCACACCCCAAGTAACAGTACATCTGCACTCGACAGTTTAACTTCAATGAATAAAAATTCAGGCTTTGCCGAGTATTCAGATGGCGAAGTGCAGACCAACTTCGTCTTTTTTGAGATCTTCTCTTACGTATACGGCTACTCCCCCCCCCCCCAATTTTATTTAGCCTATCATTCCTAAAAATAGTATAACCAGACAAGGCCACTTCTGTTGACTGAATACTCGGCTTAAGCCAAGATTCCGAAACACCTATCAAGTCAAAGCTGCGATTTTTAAATATTTCTTTGATCTCAAAAATATGACCCATTAATGACTGAGCGTTAATATGTGCGAATTTAAGGTGTTTATGGTAGGGAGATAAGGAGTGAGATAAGATATCAGCTGTGGGCAGAGGTGAAGGTGAGGATGGCGCGGGGATGGGGAGCTGCATGACACGAGAAGTGGGTCAAGATGACAGAACAGCAGGTCCGGAGATGCGTGTCCCACCCATGGGCCATTATATTCACTACAGGCGCTCTGGGCCATCGGAGGTACACACACAAAAAAAAAACCAAATATTACCCTACATAAATGGAATTTTATAAAAGTGGATGTTTAGCTAGTATTCTAAGAATATTAATATATTTCATGACCTTATTCTTTCAGCTTTTTTAGAGCTAATCATATTGATATTATTACAAGTGGTTTTGTTACAGTGTTAACTTGTGTACGTTTTCTCGTCTGTTACTACACACCGTGTGAAAACTCCAAAAGAACAACATAAAATTAATAGTATTAGTATAACTACAAAGTGGCTGCTGCACTTTTAACTTATAATCAGCTGTAGCTTTTTTAGAGAAACTCCATTGGCTCAAGAGTACTATTAATACTTCCTCTTTTATAGCTAAGTTACAACATTCATAAAACTACATTTTCTTGTAATTGTTCTCTTTTATTGTTGGCATGATTATTATTTATATATTTATATGGTAGAGTATTTATATTTCTTCATAAGTGAACTTATCATTTAAAACAAACGTTTCTTGTCATATGGATGTTCTTTTTTGAGTGTTTTTGTTAATTGTACTTTTACAGACCTGGACAGTTTTTGTATTTGAACATTTGTGTCATGGCAAGTCCCACTATATATTAATAAAAGTTTATGTCTTTAACTGCTTTAATATAATAAGGTGTAAACCTGTACTAAAGAATGGAAATAAATAAATAAATAAAATAAATAAATTACATCAAACAAGGTATAAACCTAGTAAAAAACAAATGTTTATCTTCATGCAACAGTGTGGTGGTCAATCAATATTAATTTATGTTTATAGTCTGCTATGAATTATCCTAACTGATTGTTGTTCATTTTGTTTCAGGATTTGTGTTCATTCCAAGCCCATTGAAACTGTTGTCTATTTTTCATGATATTATTATAGTGTTCTAGATAAGCCTTCAATGTATTTAGACTGCATAAAAATGTGATTTGTGCATATTTGTCAATTTTTGTACTTTTGATACAAATATTTTCACACTTTACTGGAAAGGATAATTTCTTCTAATAGGAACAGCTAGTGAAGTAGAATCTTATCGGTTGCTATTAACTCTGAATGTAGGTGATCGTTTGTAAAGTGATTGGAAATAGCATTGTTTGTATACCTACATACTATGGTACTACACTATATACTTTGTAGTATATGTATACATGATGCACCATTGGTGATGGATACTAATAATAACTTATGAATTGTTTTATGGTATATGAACTGAAAAACTGTCCATATAAACATATTATACTAATGGATTACGCGCTGCCAAAAGAACCGAGCCAAAATCCAGGGTTGTGACTGCGATCTGAAAGCGTTGTAATAGGGCATGAGTACACTGTGAGCATATGGCTTATAGTGCAATAATGCTGTGGTAGCAATCAAAAACTACCTTTAGTTTCAGAGTTAATTGTTACATTTCACAGTTTAATTGTTGTAAATGCTGATAATTGTTTATGGTCATTATAAAAGCATTGTTGTTAAATCTGCAGAATATTACATCACAATAAATTAAGATTTTGACTTGGGTTAGACATAGTCAATCAGTTAATAACACTAAAAAAGTTAAGATACATAGCATGTAAAATATTTTTCACTACACTACTATGAGTTTAGCTGTTTTCGTTATGTGTTTACAACCTGCGAAACATCATATTTTCAACAGCTGTCTATTGTTTACTACCGAAAGTAACATTGTTTACAACCGAAAATTTTCCACAGTCAACAACACCTGTTTTTATTCCGTAGTGTAGTGAAAAGTATCGTTCAAAACTCGAGTGAAAGTGTTTTGTATGTTCTCGACCATTCGAAGTGCTCGACAAGTCTCACACTTCAAACATACGGTCTCGAACATGCAAAACCCCACTTTCCACTCTTGCTATGAAATATACTATTTTTTTCTTTAAATTTATTCTTTGCTATATATAACATAACCTATCTTACTATTATATAAGTTTTTAAAATCAAAATGTTTGCAAGTGAAAGAAAGAACAAAAAAACTAAACTTACTAAGGTGAGTTCATGGTGCCGAAAGAGTTCACGTCTTCATTTAACCATGAGTAACTACCATAACATCCTTTATTCGTGAGTTGCATAGTACTATGAAGACTGCATGAATCATTGCGGACTCTTACCTATGGCAGGCAAGTACAAGCGCAAAATAAATTACTGTATAGTTTTGTTGGTGAAGGAATAATTTTTATACAAATAGTTCTACTTTGGCAAAATTAAAGACTGTTGAGGAAAATGTGATTTGCCTAGTATATTGAGCCTTCAAAGCCGTTTGGCTTGATATTATGTCATGCACACATATTGAGATACCTTTGTTTGTTCCATAGAAAAGGCTGTTTATTAATAGCACAATAGCCAAGACAACTAAGGGGCTTACAGCTTGAAGCAGCGATAGTTATACAGTAGAACCTCGATACCACGGATCTGAAGGGATTGAAAAATATTTGTGTTATTAAGGTATTCGTGACAGCGAGATTAAAATGAGTAACACTGTAATAACAGGTTTGCTTTCATATATTGTACCTACTGCAAAACAAGTTGTTTATTGTAATTTTAATTAAAGCACTACGTACTACAATATCTTCTTTGATTACTTTCCACTTAAATTCAACATAACGCAGTACACTTCTTTTTACCTTGAGACATGCTAGGGTAGCTAACCACATTGTCGATCGCACTGAACAGTACCGAATACACAATAGAATCAAACTAAACTGGACTAAATCTGTACTGTCTTATACCTCTGCAATTACAGAAGTCACGACAAACGTACGTTAAGTTTTACTATTCCAACAAGAATGAATTGAAAATATAAATTGAAAATATAAAAAGAAAAAATAAATTTTTGGCTCTTGATATTCGCGCTTTAAGAGCTTCTCATTGTTTTGAAAATCTAACAAAATTTGTGTTATTGAGGTAGTTAGTCCTTAAAATTTCTGTTATAAAGGTCTTTTAACATTGAGTGTTATGAGAGGTTCAAGGGGATTTTAAAATATTCATGCTATCGAGGATTTCGTGCTACTGAGGTTCTTGCTATCAAGGTTCCACTGTATTAACATAACATAACATACCAAAATATAATGAATTTAAATTACTGTAGAAATAAATAAAAACTATAACGAAGACAACCTTTGATATACATAAAACATTTGTGGTGCCTTAATTTCTAGGGAGGTGACATGAGTGTCAGGGGATCAGACAGCAGTCCAATGTACATATTACTTACACATTACACATTACATACACGTTTATGGAATTACGTACATAAACATATTATACTACTGCGATCTGAAAGCGTTGTGATAGGGCATGAGTACACTGTGAGCATATGGCTTATAGTGCAATAATGCTGTGGTAGCAATCAAAAACTACCTTTAGTTTCAGAGTTAATTGTTACATTTCACAGTTTAATTGTTGTAAATGCTGATAATTGTTTATGGTCATTATAAAAGCATTGTTGTTAAATCTGCAGAATATTACATCACAATAAATTAAGATTTTGACTTGGGTTAGACATAGTCAATCAGTTACTAACACTAAAAAAGTTAAGATACATAGCATGTAAAATATATGTTTCACTACACTACTATGAGTTTAGCTGTTTTTGTTGTGTGTTTACAACCTGCGAAACATCATATTTTCAACAGCTGTCTATTGTTTACTACCGAAAGTAACATTGTTTACAACCGAAAATTTTCCACAGTCAACAACACCTGTTTTTATTCCGTAGTGTAGTGAAAAGTATCGTTCAAAACGAGTGAAAGTGTTTTGTATGTTCTCGACCATTCGAAGTGCTCGACAAGTCTCGCACTTCAAACATATGGTCTCGAACATGCAAAACCCCACTTTCCACTCTTGTTATGAAATATATTATTTTTTTCTTTAAATTTATTCTTTGCTATATATAACATAACCTATCTTACTATTATATAAGTTTTTAAAATCAAAATGTTTGCAAGTGAAAGAAAGAACAAAAGAAATAATTGATTTCTCGTCTATAAATAGATGACAACTACATAATATTAAATTTGTATTCCAGACAATAACAAATTTAATCATAAGTTAACTGTCAAAACAAAAATAACAACAATAAACTAAAAACTATACAAAAATTAAACTGTATTCAGAACTTATATTAATTAAACTATATATATCGTTTGGTTTTTTTGTCAGCTACCATTATTATTATTATTTTTAATTTTAAAATTATGTAAAAGCTGAGTTTTATAGTTGGATGAAAAGTTCAAAAGTCATAACAATATAATAAAAATTAAAAATAAATAACAAATAATCTCCTGTCACAAAGCTAAATCCAGTCCATCAAGCCATTTAAGACCTGCCTCACTGATTCTATTTATCCTAGCTAATCCCTCCGTAAAACAGCCAAGGGGCACTCTGTAACTATGTGATCCATTGTTTGGATAGACTCCCCGCAATTACATAACTGATCTACTGTCAATCCCCATTTGTATTTCCAGGAGTTACATATGACCACTCCAGTTCGGATCCGATTCAATAATGTTCACTTCCTACGAGGGAGGTTCATCCCACCTTGATATTATTGATGGATCGTTAATAAGGAACTTATTTCGTTCTTCACAACTGTTCCACGCTATGGCCCAGCTAGTATTGGCCGAGAAATTTCATCTGCTCAACTGGAAAACAGTACGTAGAGGTGGGTTCCAAGAATTTAAGTGACCATTCTGACGTGGGAGATCCTGGGTAATGGGGAGGTGTGGGGCATTCAAGATCTTAATGAATTCTTTAAGTTGTGCCTCCTGACGTCTTATTTCAGGAAGAGCTATATTGCACAGCACCAGGAGCAAAGGTAGTGGAGTGGCCATGAGAGTACTACTAATTAGCTCTCATGGCTCTATTAAGTTGGACATCAATCGCTTTTGTATGTGCGCTATTTAGCCATACGGGGGCACTGTATTTAGCAGTTGAATAAACCAGTGACAAAGCAGTAGTACGCAGGACGTGTACGTTGACTCCCCAAGTTGTTCCAGCAATATGATGTGGTACATTTGTCCTGGTTTTAATTTTAGCTGCTGTTTTTTTGAAGATGGCTAATTTTGGGGAATGATATTCGCGTCCACAGCAAATCTTTAAAGCTGTACATATCCCCTGGGTAGTTCTAAACAAGCAACAAACCTGGTAGCTGAACCGTTACAAATTTGTGATCTCCCAACTATGACAGCTACCACACAAAAAACTAATTATTCTATTAAATAAATACACTATAGAGTAACATTTTTGTTCATTTACAATATATACTTAAAAAGGATATTTTTCTGCATATTTAATTATTTAATGGAAACAAACATTCTAAAAATTGAAATACATTTATAAAGTTGGAGTACAATAAAAATTTACAACTTTGTAAAGGTATTTAACATCATACAAATTTTAAAATAGACTTTTCATAAGTAGTACTAAATTTCAATTAGGCTAAATAGACGTTTAAATTTACGATACCAATGCACCTTTAATATAAGTTTACAACATCATGCAGTATAAAAATAAAACTCACTTAGAAATAATAAATTACCTGAAAGAAATATGAAATCCACTCCTAACATATAACAGTTTCAAGATTCTTTAAAAAGTCAATCATATTTACATGTTGGAAAATAAAATTACTTTGGTTAGTTTCTGCCAGAGTCCTAAGTTCATATAGAGTAACAAATCACTATCAACTACGAGTATATAACTATCGCTTATATAATAACAAGTTAAATTAAGTTTATTAAAGTTTATAATGTATAAATGTAAAAAAAGAAAAGAGTTTCTTCACTCTGACAAAATTTGGATGAAAAAGCCTCTCTCTCTTTAATTGCGGACCAATGGCTTAAACTGACTTTTAAACTAAGTGAGCTGCAAGGGATACCAAGTACATAACATCTCACCGGACAGCCAGCACCCCCAGCTACAGCAGTTTCAACGTACATGTACTTGAAAGTGAAACTGGAATTATTTTTGGCCACTTTATAAAATGTTGTTCATTAAAAAAAAGCTAAATTCTATTCTATTTTGGTGACTAAAATTAAGGTATGGTAATCTTTAAATGAAACAATTATGCTTTTCTCTCACCTGTCTCAGCTGAGGCATTCCAATTAATTTATTTTCATAATAGTATTCCTCTGAATGGTCAGGGTTTTCATAAGGATCAGGCTTCTTATACCAAAAGTCATGGTACATTTTTTCAACAACATGTTTTTGGTACTGAAACATAAATTTACAATGTACATAGAAGCTTTTAGATGTATTATTTTTATTCAAAAAACTTACAATCCAACAATTCTTTTTAAGTAGAATTTTGCTTTTAATTACTAAAAGTATATTTAGCTAATATTCAAAATCAGTATTTCAGAACTAATTATTAGAATAAAATATTAATTGAATAACTATCAATGATCTTAAACTTACTCATAGCTATAAGATGTCATATACAGAGTAAATAATAACAGATATTTTTATGTAGTTGTTGTCTCTTAAATTTTAATCAAATGGTTTATTTCAGATTTAAAAATCAACTTAATCAAAGTTGTTTTTACATTTTTTAAGCAACTGAATTATCTAGTTTAGAAAATTAATTGATGTAATTAGCAAACATACCGTATTCTGTTTCTAATGAAAAATATAAAATGTGATAGTGATGTATTAAGGCATTTGACTTCAATTTTAAAAACTAGATTGATAAGTAAGTAATATTGTATATAAATTTGATAAAAAACTGCTTGCCTTTATTACATGTATTAGATCGTAATATTTTATCTGGTTAAATGAAAACAACAATACCAGTAATTATAATATTAACAAGAACTTAATATTATTCCTGATTTAAAAATTGTGCATAATAGTTAAATCTAAGTTTAAGTAAATCAGGATAGTCGTTCTTCATTGTGCACAATTATTTTTATAGACTATCTACATTGTTTTAAAATTAAGATACAATACTTACAGCCCAAACATCTGCCATTGTGTTTATCTCGTAAAACGAAATAGGAATTCTGTTCCCTCCAATAAACTTTTGTTTTGTATATAATGTAGTCATCGCTTGGGATAGGTAATACATGTCAAGAGGAGTTGAACCAAGTGTTACTGGAAAAAGTTTAAAAAAAGTGTTTCTCACTGTCTACGATAGTTGTATGGCAATTACAGTTTTGTATCCTAACTATATTTCTTTTTAATTAATACACTTAAATTTATTAGCTTTAGTTTGATAGCATGAATGTAATAATCTTGAAAAAAACTGTTTAACTATAAATCTACAGTTAATATGTTAGTATGAATTAAATCGACAAATCAAAACGTTTCCTGATTTGTACGTTAGAAAATAAATTGAACAGAGCCAAGGGGCTACATATAAATACTAACCATTGACAAAAGTGCTATAAAAACTATTGTGTGGAAGAGAATTATTAAATGTTGGAATAATTCTAACAGTGAACATAGTTTTATAAGGAAGCACAAACTGCTTATTATATACCTATTTAGTTTAGCCTATGCTAAACAGTGTCTTGTAATTTTCATAGTTCTTGAACTCTCTAATATGCAACGCCGCAAGCATTTGTGAACTGAGCGTGGTCTAGTTGACAGGGTATACGAATGGTGCTGTCTACATCACTTAACATTAAGGCATGGTGTGCGCCTATATGCCGCCTGCCCACTTTGTGGCAAACCGTTTTTTTTTTTTTTTTTTTTTACATTTGCGGCATAATTTGAACTGATCCCCAAATTATTGGTTAATTTATGACTTTGGGATCAGGAGACAGACGGACAGACTGCCACTTGCTGCCCAGACTTAATTTTTCTGAGTTATCAGGTTAACTAACTATGAATTGAATCTCGTAAATGTAAGATTAATTGTTGTATACATTACAAAAAAGTATTGAGTATTTTAATATTATCTATTACTCTATTATTTAATTAAATGAGCTTTAAATATTATTTTTCAAATACCACTTGTTTTTTTTACTATTCGAGCTCTGAATTGTTGCATTATCAAGTTAAACAAATTGTATTGTGCTATTAGTTTCATAGTTTTCTTTTCAAAGACACAATATTAATAAATGTATTTATTATTTGGAGTTGGATATAGCTAAACAAATCTCTTGGTGTGCCTCTGTAAAGTTAACAAATGGACTTTAAATTTATTATTGTGATATTTACCAAGATAGTTATGACTATCTTATATAGCTCAAAACCTATCCAATATTGGTTATGAATTACTTGGATGTTGAAATATATTCAAACTTATCCAAATCTTCCTATTATAATGGTATGGATTACTTGTAATACTAGCCTCAAGTCCCAAAGAAAGATTAAGTCTCCCTTGCAAGTGACAGCTGTCAACCTTTACCAATACAACAATAACCCTAGTTTAATTTATTAGGAGTGCCTCAAGGAGGCAAGCCACAAACAGCATGGAATCTATGGGACTGCAGGTAGAGTGGCTGTTCCAGGCGAAAACCTCTCCTATACCATGAGCAAACTGTGTATGACAAGTTATCTGTAGCAAAGCTGATTTCACATTGTCTTTTTGAAGTAAAGATATGGGACATGTGCTTCAAGGCTGGTCCCAGTGTGAGCCACAGCGAGAGTGTTATTGTAATTCATGTGCAAATCAGGTACTGTCTGCCTTATGAAAAGATCTAGGATTTTGTGATGATCTGCAACAAAGAGTTTGTCACATTCATTGTGTATAACTCTTTGTCAGGTTGATACCTCTGATTTGTATCACTCAAGTTAAAAGGTTGGCACTGGTGGCGCAGTGCTGTACCCAGCTACTTGTGGATAAAGTGTTTGGGAGATTATAGGTGATAGGTTCCATGCTCGGTCCTCTTAATACCGACACGGCATCCGCTCAATGGTTGCCATTGACGTGGACACTACTAGAGAAGTCTGGAGTGTCCATATTGGATGTTAGTCAATGTTCAGATGTTGTGTTGGGAAGAGAACTGAGTGTCAGACTTGTCAGACTACGTGGTTCAGATTCCACGTAAAGCTGTAGGTCCCATAGTTGCCCTGGCTATTGGGCTATTAATTAATAGTCCTGCCTAAAAAGACGAACTCAGACAGTAACAATGACTACACTCGTTCATCTACACTCATTCACCGCTGATATTCGCCACATCTCTACGATCGTTGTCTTAGAAATGAAGAATAATGTACAAATCAGGCATGTGTCTTTTACATGTACGTTAACAGGCCAATGATATAGGTGGACAAATCCTCGATAGTAAATCTGCCATGAGTGTTAGAAGATCTGTTAAAGAGAGCATCATCCATATTGAAGGGATTGTGCTTGTGCATAAGTAAACTCTAGTAGAACTGTAATAAACTGTATGTATGGCCCAATAACAACAACTACTAGTAGGACACATGATTCTGGAAAAGATTTCTTGAGCATAGATACAGAATCCAGTTGTACTCGCCCCTGAAGTTTGAGATTGCAGTTTAGATTCACACATTGGAATTGTGAAAAGCTGAACTTCAGATATCCCCCTCTACTGTCGGCACAGAAATTATGTTTACCTGATTAAGAGGAAACTAAGTAGGCTATAAAAAATCCAACATCACCATTGTTTTCCTCGTTTAATTGTACGTTATTAAATATGTATTTTATATTTTATTATAAGTTTTAATAATTTTCGCTAAGCTGGAACAAAAAATTTTAAATAGTTTTCGGTGTGTATCATCTTTACGCTTCTATTTATAAAAATAAATTAATGTATCACATTTATATTGTAATACACGGTTTACACAAATGTTTACTAAACGTTTCATCAATTTTAGAACTTTATCTGTATTTTTAATGGATTTAAAATAGGTAATATATAATGAAAATAGGGGAAAAGCAAACAATAACATAAATAATACAGTTAGTTAGTAATTAAATAAGAAAGACAGAGAGAAGTTGTAAGCGTAGAGGTGTAAGATTAATGGACATTGCATCTGAGTTTAAGAGGGAACGTGTATAAGTTCGATAAGGACGGTTAAAGGGAATTTAGGAACGATTTGGAGTCAAGTGTAGGGATGAAGATAACCAAATAGAGCTAAGGGTGGTTTTAAAAGCACTTAATTTTAGGCGCACTGTCTAAAATTAAGACAAGGGGGACTCAGAGCGTTTAGCTAGTTTACTTAGACAGAAAAATTATTTATCAGAGGAGAAATTACAGTAGAATACAGAGTTGGGGGTTTTGCAAAGGTTTATAGAAGCAAGGGAGAACCTGTATGATAAGGTAGAGAAGAAACAAGACTTAGGGAACAATGTAGAGAATGACTACGAGGAAGTATGGAAGGAAGACAACGAACGAGTGCACGTAGCACCGAAGGTCATAGTGGTTAATCAGGAGAGGCGAGACAAGGACGAAAAGCGCATAAAAATGGCGAAGAATTTACTTTTCATTTCAGCAGGGACATACAGTATGACCCACCCGCCCACCCATACACGTACGTTAGTACTAACCAACCCGCCCACCCATACACGCACGTTAGTACTGATCCACCCACCTACACACGTACGTTAGTACTAACCCACCCACCCACCCATACACGTATGTTAGTACTGTCCCACCCGCCAACCTATACACGTACGGTAGTACTAACCCACCCGCCCACCCATACACGTATGTAAGTAATGACCCACCCACCCACCCATACACGTACGTTAGTACTAACCTACCCACCCACCCATACATGTACGTTAGTACTGACCCACCCGCCCACCCATACATGTACGGTATTACTGACCCACCCGCCCACCCATACACGTACGGTAGTACTGACCTACCCGACTACCAATTCACGTACGTTAGTACTAACCTACCCGCCCACCCATACGTTATCACGGATCTTAAGAGACGTGCAGACGGAGATCAGAACTTTAACAAATATTATTTCAAACATAAGTGTAACAATGGAGTATGAAGGAGACAGAGTAAAAAAGGAGGTAAAGAGAAGACAGTCGGAAGAGAGAAGAGACCCTTCTTATGGAGAAGGGAGAGGAAGACCGCTGTACAGAGACGCAAGGGCAAAGTCATCGTCTGGGGACAGACGACCAAGGCCATCGTCATCGAGTGCAGATAGATACAAAGAATAGAACAAGGAGCATGGGATTACAAGATGGCAACATAATGCTTATCTTGGGAGAACACAGAGCCTGTGGGATGCAGAAGAACGACTCGATGATATTTCGTTTTAATACCCTCAGATACAAGGGCCCAGTTTTCTAGCATAGTGGAAGGACTAAGACGTCTTTCCACCATGGTTTTCTAGAATACAGACACGAAATATTGTATTCGGTGAATCAAGGCAATTAGGAATGTTAATAATTAAATACAAATAAAATATCATTGTGAAAAGAGGACAATATAACATATTATAATTCCAATATTATATAAAATAAACCATAGTAAAAAAACACACACACAAAAATATAGTCACAGGGTTAAAAATATAATATATATATATATATATATATATATATATAGAGCAGTGTAGCAAGTAGGTATTAATGAAAATAAAATCAATATTAGGGACTGACAGCAGCTTATTTTTAACAGGTGGACTCAAAATGACAGGTAACCTAAAAATACTCAATGATTGATAAGCATACACCTGACGTTATCCGTATTTACGAAGTTCGGGGAATCCCAGTACACAGAATGGGAGATTATTTAGTGGATTTAGTAATATGGAGGAGGTGAGCCGTGAGCTTGGTGAGGTTTTCTTTAAGTATCAGCATGATTCCTTCATGTCTTTAAATCAACTTTTAAGACGCAATTTTACCAACCACGGACTACACATTAACGTATTATTATCAACAAGATCAATTGTCTTCTGTCAAAACACGGGGACAGGACACATTGAAACAAAGGATGGCTATAAATGTAAACGAAATACCACGCCAGAAAACCTTGTACTTTCATTAATATCCAAATACTCCTTACCCTATTAACACTGCTTTGAATTATGGTGTTTCCCAATCTTATGATAGTCCACTTAACAACATAACAAGCAATTTTAAAAGAATAAGTTCATAATAACATATTTCAATCAAGTAATATGAGTTCATCATTTGACAGTACATTCTTTGGCTAACTCAAACTATATTACGTCGATGTGCTACAAAAACTCTTCCATGCCTTTTTTAGTGTCTCTTCTGCGTCTAAATAAAGCTCGGTAATAGTGGATTCAAACGGTAAATTTACTGGCTTCACCCTTCTGCACCAAAGTATAAGAGGTTTGGAAAGTAAACTGGACGAATTTCAAATACTAATAAATGATGAGAATCCGGACATTATTTGTTTCTGAACACAATTTAAGAGACTTTGAGTTTGATCTTATACATGTCCCAGGTTTTAATAACATCAGTTTCTTTTGTAGAAAGGAAATCAATCGTTGAGTTATCTGCATATTTGTTAGATCTGGTATTAGGTGCAAGTCAATGCAAGTTTTTGTCATGAAGGTGTTGCTGAATTTTCAGCTATATAACTACAGCTTAAGACCAGCTGTGTAGTTGTGGTAGCCACTTATAGACATCTAGTCCCTGACTATGACTCTTTTTCAGTGCCCTTATCGAATGTTTGAATTAATTGTGCTATGCGTGCTTCAGGGCAGACTATATTGGTGGTGTACATGAACAAAGATGATATCAAAAAACAACAATTTCTTAATATAATGACAAGCATTGGTTTGACTCCCTCTGTTTAGTCAGTCGTTCACAAGAGAATTTAAAGGTTCCAAGTCATTAATTGACAATATCTGCACAGATTTTCATCCGGACTGTTACAATTACAGCGTTGTGTTATCGGCCTTGTCCGATCATCACGCACAAGTTCTTAGAGTTATATCTGCCCAATTAGTTGAGGATGTGTCTCCCAGATATACATTCAAGCGCAGGATAAATTACTCGAATGCACAATCATTTAAAAAACATCTAAGCCTCAAATCCTGGATCATACTCTTCTTCCGATACTAACGAAATAGCTTCTAAATTCTTTGATTCCTTACTTTTTCATTTCGACATAGCCTTACCATTGAGAACAATAAAGCTGAAAACTATTAATCTCAAAAATAAGATCACTTTCACCCCAAATCTCATTTATTTGCTTGAAGATGTAAAACCGTTAATTGTATTACATTAGCAAAGACTTGGACTGGTCTAGTAGTTTGAGGACCAAATACTGCAGGTTAAAAATGTTGTCCAGATTTCTCATTAGGAAGTAGACGACCGCCCTGATATCGAGGAAAATAGCTAATTCAAAAACCATCTCAAAATCTGCATGGCAGGTGGTGAACGAAAACAAACCATAGCTGTCACAACAATATTTCCAGAACCATGTCCAGGATGTCAATAAGTTTGAGGTAGCTGAAGCTCATTGAATAGCAAACATGTTTAATTATTTTTTTGCTAATGTTTCTGATCAAAGCCACTCTAATTTTGGTTCTTCATTAACAATCACATATTCAGATTTGTTTTTCTTGAAGCCAGTAGGTTATCATCTTGAACAAGAGAGAAGGTTATCAACACCATTAATTCACTTAAAGTCAAATCACCTTCAGGCTCGGATGGTGTGTCACCCAGACTTTTAAGAGATTCCTATGAGTATCTGATTGATCCCCTTGTCTACCTCATTAAGAACTCCTTCTTGAGTGACCAATTTCCCGAAGTTTTAAAATCATCCGCTGTCATACCAAACCATAAAAAAGGCTCTAAGACGGATCTAGATAATTTCAGACCAATAACTCTCGTTTCGACTTTCTCGAAGGTCATCGAGAAAGCTGTTTATATCTAATGAGTTTTTTAATGCATCACAATCTTCTATTTAAACATCAGTTTGGGTTCCTCAAAGATAAATCGACAGTAGATGCTATTTTCCACTTGATCAACCAAGATGTGTCTGCTTTAGACAAGAAGTGCCTTCATTGACCTCAGCAAGGCATTTGATCTGGTCGACCACGAAATTCTTCTAAACAAGCTTCAGAAGTTAGGTGTACAGGGTGTTTCCCTAAACTGGTTTCGGACAGATCTATCAGCTCGGAAATCTTTATCTTAAGAAGGCTGTCCCTATTCAGTGAAATAAATTTTCTACTGACTGTTTATTACGGAGTTATATATCCACACTTATCTTATGGCATTTCAGTTTGGGGGCTCAGTCAGTCAGAACAAACGAAGTTTTCAAACTTCAAAAAACGAGCCATCTGAACAGCTTTTAAACTGGAAAAAAACTGCAGCAACAAAATATTTTAACTTTTCCGTCCATATATATTTTAGAAACTTTGTTATTTGTTTTAAAAAATCCACACCTCTATTCCATAGTTCCTCAACCTCCACACACAAACAATCTTCGTAACCGTCTAAATCTGGTCATCCCAAAACATAAAACCTCCTTCTCCGAAAGACACCTTTTACACAATGGCATAAAACTGTACAATCACCTCCCAAATAACCTCAAACCGGAAAAAATCTAACTACATTTAAACGAGTATTCAAAAATAAGCTAGTAGATTTAGTCCCTTATAGCGTTAATAATTTTTTCAATTCTATTTGGTGAAGTGCTGCAAATATTTTAGTTTATTACCAATTAGCAGGACATGTTTCTTTCATATATTTAATTACCACATTATAAATAATTATTGACAAGTGTTTATGTACAATTATGTGCAGTAAAGATTGAATAAAGATGATTAATACAACAGGAAATTCGGTAAAGGAAATGGAGTGGGTAACACTTGAGTAGGGCGTCCTGAGTGCATTAACTCAGAAAGGAAGGGATCGAATGTCAAGGAATCAGGGTCAGCACAGTAAACTGCAAAATTAAATAAAGAAATTGACACTCACAAAAAATTGGGCCGATGGATGCTGATGCGGCGGAGAATCAGCAGAAGATCGGTGAGGTAGACGGTCCCGCCCCTCGCGAAACGTACGGGCCTATAGAATAATCCGCAAAAGGATACCTTATAATGATTGGTCATTGCCGAAAATAAAGGCGTGTCCAGTGAGTGGCAGGAGGATGAGATTATAGGGAAAGAGTTTGGAAGGAAAAAGGAGTATGAGGAGAAATCTGGAAGTGATAGGATTTCGGGAAATAGACTCAGAAGGAGTACTAGCACCTTAAGGTATAACCACAGAATATAGACAGATCTGTCTATATTCTGTGGTATAACTACCTAAGACTAGTCAACCTGCCCTGCGCAGCAAACACGAGATGAGCTAGGAGAGGATGGAGCCACGGTCCAAACCCCCTACGAAGTCGACCCCCGGAGTACTTCACGAGCGGCCAACCTAAACCTGAGGGACGAGTGGACAAGCAGCCTTTCCTTTGAACCATATAAGTCATCTCAAGGGACTGCGAGCGACTCCATCCACTCCCAAGGGCCTGCGAGTTTGGCCCTTGAGAGTGGATGGGAATTTATATATTCATATCCCCTTAAACACCTACCAGGTTTAAGGGGATATGAATATATAAATTGGCAGGCAGAAAGAAAATTAGTAGGTGCGTTTAACCTACACTAAAGCGTAAGACGTCAGGCTTTACATTACTAATATAGGGAACTAATAATAAATGTATTTTATATAATAAATATAACTTACTGATTGAGGGAATTGAATCTTGTATAATTTAATGGTCGAGAATGTTAATTTCAATTGTAAATATATAATCCATGTAATTGATTTAGTCCGTATAAGTGATTGCTTGTTTTGAATTGATATAAATACATAGTAAAAAAAACATTATCGTGGTGGATATATTATCCGTTAATGTTGGATAATTCTTGTAGGGAATACAGTAATAGTAACTAAGGTCATATGAATATAATTAAACTTGTCATTTGAAGGTACTTGTAAAATAATATAATTTGAATTGTAGGATTAATTGCGGAGGACATACGGTAAAGTTGGGATATTATTGTTTAATTGTTAATTTAATTTGTAATTAATTTATTGATAATTTCATGAGTATAGTATAGTTAAATTTCACTTGTTAGTATAGATATCTTGCATTTAATATTGGTTTTAGTTTGAATTCTTCATGTAGCGTTTGTATCATTGTTTATTGTACTGTGAATTTAATACATATATAGGAATTAAGATGTGTGTTGTGAAATAATATTTCTCATACAATACGAGTGGGTTGAACCCTTGTAAATTAACTTTGATACTATTTGTTTACCAGACTGTATATTGAAGCCAATGTTAGTAGTGGTTTAAAGAAAGTTAATTGAGGATTTCTGATACGAAATAGTTTGTATTGTCTATTATAGGATGAGAATGCTATGTTAAAGGAGGTGTATAGATATAAGTTAGGCTGAGGTGATTATAATATTTTGGAAGGGAACTGTCAAAATATTATGATGTAAAAATAAATGTGCGTTGTACTTTCATCAGTGTCAATAGTTATTCCCAGGCCTGGTCTCCTAAACTAGCTGAGCGAGATATCAAGGTTAATGTATTTTCTTATTAGTTTGTATTTATTTGTAATTCAATACTTTCTTAGTTTCTCTTGATACTTACAACTTTGAATCTTAGTGGAAGTAAAAATCTTACTTGGTAGATGCTTACATCAACAGTTTTACAACATATCAAGAATCAGTTATTGTTATATTCACCAATGGCATCGACAAAGTCACAATTATAGCAACACATTTACTAAGTCAAGCCTTAAAACTAATTCTCTAACTAAAATTATAAAATTATCTCCCGTATGGACATATATCAATCAAACATACGTCCATTGAAAATGTCAATATGAATACATGAATCAAACATATGCCAACATGAACTTGAAGTAATAATTGGTCGGTAGCGTAGTTGGTTCAATCCCAGCTTCATGAGCTAAAGGTTCTCAGTTCGATCCCAATCAGAGTCAATACATTTTGAGAAGGATCAGCTGATAACCACCGGCTGTTCATTTGTCATTGGGATATTAATTAATGACACTTTCTAAGAAATAGTCGGCCTTAGTTTGTAACAATGACTACATTCGCTCATCTACACTCATCACACTCATTCGAAATCCATATTCGCCCATATCTTGACGATCGGTGTCTTATGAATAAATAAAAAAATAAATAAATAAAATAAATAATTTACTCTAAATTTTAAAAAATCTAAAATTCCACTTACTAATTGCAATGATACACAAAAACATAGAGTAGCAAACCGCTTCTCTGAGAGATATTGCAATGAAGGTCCGACGGTCGAGGTAACGTGCTATCTCTCTTGTCATCATAAATCCTACAAATAAGAGAGTAAATTTAGCAAGGAATGTAAGTTTCAATATCTACATGACATATGGCCTGTCTGGGAACACTGCTATATTCCCATAAGCCAATGAATATAAAAATTCAATCATTTTGAACATTAGTAAACTTTAATCAGAACTATGCTTTTTAGGATTTTTGAACGTTTCTCGCCATTTGACTATGACCCTGGTAAGTAAATTTGAGCTATAGACATCTGTAATATTATTGGGCATATTATTTAGAAACTATCTGCACTAAGCACAGCAAGCGTCAAAGGACTCATAGTTAAATGTTTGAAGCATTTTATAATCTAGTGTTTACTTTTATTTAATAGTACAATTAAACGTCACACAACACAAATTTATTACAATATAAGCACAAATATATTACAATACAAGTACAAAATGCACAAATATTATGGTGATCAATTTATAGGCCTATGATCACGTGACCCCATAGTCCCATAAATTGAGTTGTAGAACACCATTTTCCTTTCTTTTGTGAATCCCTCTGGTCTGAGGAAGGTGAGCGTGGTTCACCGAAATCGATCACCATAATATTTGCGCATTTTGTGCTTATATTGTAATAAATTTGTGTTGTGTGACGTTTACTTGTACTGTATATAAAGCAGCACGTATTATGATAATAAAAAATAAAAAAACTATTTTATTTAATATTGATATCAGAACCAACATATTGTAGTGATTTGTTTTTTAATTTATGTTATTTTTTTTTTTTTTTTTTTTTTTTTAATGGTCAGGCAAAGAAAATAGTAAAAATTAACCACTATTTTAAAAACGTAAAAAACCTTGATGTTCCCAAATGTTTTAACTTCTTGTGTGTGATAAAGAGGTAAACATGCCTACTGTTTAGTACATTTAATTTCTCTGAAATGCATATTCTAATTATGCAAAGATGTATTGCGTTATACATTAACATAGACATGACAAACCGTAAGTTTCAATTCTTGACGTTATGTATTTTTCGTGATGGTGTTCATTACTATTTTAGTTTTAAAAAATACATACCGTCAAGAATTGATATTACACTATGGCAGTGAAACTACAGGTATGTTCAGAAAGTTAGAAACAACTTACAACAAATTAGCTAAAGCACAAAACCATTTAACTTTTACACATAAATGTAAAGATATGAACATTATTCCAAGCTTTGCAAGAATAAAAAAACAACATTTGAGTAAATTTAAACAAAACATTATCATAAATACTGAAAAAAAGTTACTTTTGGCTTCAATAAAAGAAAATCATTTAAATATTAATCATTTACAATCTGAAATTCAAATTTTAGAAGTACAATTAAAAAATTGAACAACTGATTCTGATTATAACAATATTACAGATTTTGTAAAACTATCTTTAAAAAAATTTCAACACAACAAAAATTACGCAACAAAACAAATTAACCAGATTATCATCAAAGAAAAATACGTCCTTTAAAAAGAATAACCTTGAAACCAATCCACAAAACAAAAATAAGATTGTAACTAATCTGTCAAAAAGGGACATAACAGCAGATGAAGAACACTTATTATCGAAAGGATTAAACTTTAATATGTCAAACAATTCAATATCCAACCTAGATATAATTGCATCTATTGAAAGTAAGACAGAGCTACTCCCTCATGATCAACAAGATTATTACAGAAGTAACATAGTAAATGCTTTACAAATTAAAAGTAAAACAAAACGAAACCTTAATAAAAATGATATTACAGCACTGAACTCTTTAAAAAGTGACGATACAATTATAATATTACCAGCAGATAAAGGTAGGACAACTGTGATAATGGATAAAATTGATTATGAAGATAAAATGAATAACCTACTAAATGGAGGACAATACATTATCATACGTAAAGATCCAACAACAAATATAATGAATAAAGTAAAATCTGTTATAAGAAAACAAAACACTATTTTATCAAATTACACAATTAAAAAACTCTCTCCTCAATTTGCAAAACCGCCTCATATTTATGGAGTTCCAAAAATACACAAAAACGAAGTTCCTCTCAGACCAATAGTCAGTTCAATAAATTCCCCATACTACGAACTATCAAAATTCCTCCTACCAATTTTAAATCCTCTATTTGGTTCTGAAAACTCATATGTACAAAATTCTTATGATTTTGTTAATAAGATTAAGGAAGTATCAATACAGCAAGATAACCATATGGTTAGTTATGATGTGATAAGCTTATTTACAAATATTCCAGTAAAAGAAATTTTGAATATTATAAAGGCGAAATTGGATAATGACAGCAATTTATCAAGCAGGACTTCACTATCAACATCATCTGTAATGGAGCTTTTAGATGTCTGTGTTAATAATAGTTACTTCCAGTATGGTAATAAATATTTTCTTCAAAACTCAGGTTTACCAATGGGAGGAGTTCTCAGTCCACTTCTAAGTAATATATATATGGATTTTTTTTTGAAAATCTGGCACTAAAACTTGGAATGAAAAGCCTATTCTTTGGTTAAGATATCTTGATAACATTTTTTGTGTTTGGAAATCTGCTAAAAATGATCATGATGGTTTTTTTTCAACATTTAAATTCCATTAGACCATCAATCAAATTTACAGTAGAACACGAAGAAGAAAACAAACTTCCTTTTTTAGATGTTTTAGTTGAAAAAACAAATACAGAATTAAAAACACCAGTCTATAGAAAAAAGACACACACTGGACAGTATCTAAATTTCCATTCAAACACACCACATCACGTTAAACATGCAATTGCACAAGGACTATTCACCAGAGCATTCAAAATTTCATCAACAGAAGAAGGACTGGACCAAGAAATAAAACTTATATATCAAGAATTAAAAAAAAATGACTACCCACTAAAAGTCATAAACAGGTCCTATATAAAAAAACAAACAAAAAATTTTAAGTAATACAAATAAACATAATACAGAATCAAAACCTTTAACAACAATTGTTATACCTTATATCAAAGGAAAATCAGAAAAAATCAGAAGAATTAACAAAAAATGTAATATTAGAACTTCATTTGTTACAAAATCAAAAATTGGAAACTTACTAAGAAAAGTTAAACCATTTAATCAAAATCAAGAAACCAAAAATGTTGTTTACAAAATTCCTTGTCAATGTAATTTAAATTATTTTGGACAAACATCTCGACCTTTAAAAAAGAGAATACAAGAACACAAAAACAGCATAAAAAATCAATTAGAAAACTATTCTAAACTTTCAGATCATGTTTTGGCGGAAGAGCATAATGTGCAATGGACAGCAGCAAGTATAGTATATAAAGAAAGTAAATGGAAAGAAAGAACAATAAAAGAAGCAGCATGTATGGCTGTAGAAAGCTGTATTTCACAACCTAGTGCCACCTTATGCTCAATATTATTAAATTATTATTATTAAATCTATTATTAAATCAGAAGTATTAAATAAAATTCAAAATTAATAAGTGACTAAACAATTTTGTATCAAAATTTATATGGTATTTGGTGTATAAATGTAAAGGTTTTTTGTAGTGTGTGCTACACTCTCAAGGTGAAATGTAGAACTACAATAAATCAAAACATATACAGTACTGTTGTTGTGAGAACTTCAATCTGCTTATGGCATGTGAAACTACATTAAACCACACAGTCATATGTTTTTTGTAAACAATTCAGATTCTCCATTTGAATAACATGAGATCTTTAGGAGCCCGTGGGGTGGGACCCTGTGGACGGATCTGCATCAAACTTCACAGAAACCATCTCGGGAGTATACAGGACAACATCCTAAAGTTTCATGGCGATCGGTTGGATGGTTTGGCAGCGCATAAACTTCAAACACATATATATACAAACATCCTCTTTTATAAATATAGATATACTAGCTGTACCCGCCCGCTTCGCCGGACATAATATTGAGTTTGATTTAGAACCTAATAGCTGAAAGAATTCGAGCATTTTTGCTTCTTCTACCAATATTAGATCTTTTAGGAGGCATGTCATAAAAAGTAAACTACAAAACAAATAATTATTTATTTTTTATTTTCACGTTTCACCACATGTTTTAATTACCGAGGAAAAAAGGTTAACACCAAATACAGATCACCTGATCAAGTAAAAGTAGTGTTTGCTACACTCTCAAGGTGAAATGTAGAACTACAATAAATCAAAACATATACAGTACTGTTGTTGTGAGAACTTCAATCTGCTTATGGCATGTGAAACTACATTAAACCACACAGTCATATGTTTTTTGTAAACAATTCAGATTCTCCATTTGAATAACATGGGATCTTTAGGAGCCCGTGGGGCGGGACCCTGTGGACGGATCTGCATCAAACTTCACAGAAACCATCTCGGGAGTATACAGGACAACATCCTAAAGTTTCATGGCGATCGGTTGGATGGTTTGGCAGCGCATAAACTTCAAACATATATATATATATACAAACATCCTCTTTTATAAATATAGATTCAACTATTTTCATTGATCAAATCATCTGTTATATATTTTTTAAAACATATGATCTATTAATTAATTTATATTTTTTAAATTATTTATGTTGTCAAATGTTTGAAAATGGCTTTAGATTGTAAGCCGAAATATAACATTAAAAAAAAAAAAAAACTAAGTGATGTGTAGTTTTTTTTTTTTAAACTAAAATAGTAAACCGTAAGTTATACTCCCCAGAAGGATTTAAATAGTTTTAAATATTAAATTAGGTTTTTTTTGTACAATAACTATTTAGCTTTTAAATACACTGTTATAGTCTCTTGTTCAGTTCGTGCTTCTATAATGAAATCTAAGCATATAGTTGTGAAAAATTATTAAAGTAAACGATTAAACACAACAAAGTTGAAGTGTTTGTGGAGATGAGACATGGATGATATTTATTAGACTGGAAATATTCTGTTACAGCTTTTTTGTAAATGATTGTAAATCACAAAAGTAACAAAAACGTGAAGGTCGTAGTAAACGAATTCCGATTACAGGGCTTAAGAAAACTTCCAAAAGACAAACTTCTTTTATGACATCGTTTAGAACATCTACAGAAATCTGTTGTTCGAGCCAGATTATCCTACTTCAATTTTCAAACGTTTTTACATGCATACTATCTACTTATAAAAACAAATTAAACAGATGACAGTAATTGAGGTTGGAAAGCAAAATTTAGTCAAAAAGTCTAAAAAAAATTAAGTGATAGAACATTTTTGAAAGCCAAAAGACCTAGTTTAGTTTGTTCAACGAGCATTTGTGAAAAAATACTCTTAAACAGACATGTTTTAAGATCGATGTAGGCTATACATTTCACCTCCCAACTTCTTCGTCATAATATACAGGACAATCATTTAATCCTATCTCATTGATTTTCCCAGTTGTTCTTCATTCAATGTGCTTGTAGTTTCCCAATACTAAATCTATCTATCTTAGTAAATTCCATGCACTCTATTGAATTCTTATTTCACTTTCTTTCAACATTATTCCTATCTTTTTCAGTAACTTATGTGATATATGCTAAATCTAATACTATCCATGGTTATTTTTTGGGTCAGTAAAAACTTCCACTTTTATACAAAACCTGGAGGTTTATTCATATTCAGAACATCCCTTTTTGATTTAAGTTTAATTTTCTACTTTTATTTTTGAGCAGTTGAAACCCTGATATATAAAATGTTTGAGCTTCAAACCAAAATCTTATGTGTGGTGCATTTATGTGTTTTCAGAAGAAGCTGATTTTGCTTCAGGGTAGTTATGGAATGAGGAAATTATTGTCTAATACAAATGAGGGACGTTTGTTGCAGGGTTTTACTTTAAAAACAAGGGGAATATTTTGATCCTTGTATTTAAAGCCCAATTTTCATATAAATTCCAATTTTTTTGTTTCTAGCATTTTGGTAATGCCATAGATTGTATCGGTAAGTGAGTGAATGAGTCGTAATTTTATTAAAGTTGAAAAGGAATCGTTTCTGCAAGCTTCACATGATAACACCATTTGTTGTGTTAAATGATGAATTGGTATTTTCTTAGCCCCTGGCTGTTGGGCTATTAAGAAATGAGCATAATTTAAACTCAGTTAGTAACCAGACTACACAGATCACCCAAATTCATCATAAACTCATGTAATTATTCATAATTGCCTTCAAATACGCACAAAGTTGTATCGGTGTCTCATATGTAAGAACATCAAGATATTGGGAGATTTAAGAATTTTACTACTTTTCGGTACACAAAAAAAAATACATCAAAACAAATTTGCTAGCCAAAAAGTCTTAACAAAGCCTTAAAACTAAAAAGTAAACATCTTTTAATGTTCACGGAAGTTTGAGTCTAGGCTAGATCACACGCCGAATTTCAATTTTCTTTTGGAAGTGTTTAAAAGGAGGACTTATTTTATCTTGCGAAGTTAGTAAAAAGCCCTCTCTAACACAACCTTATGGGGACCATAAGGGTGTCTTCCGAACCACCACCAGTGACTGGGCAGGAGGGCTGCGTGAAAGGACCCACACACTACCGAACCGAGCGCCAGTAGAGCGCTGATTGTCAGCTCATCTGCTCTGTTCGGTGTTACGGGCAAATTTTGTCACACCTTTTTCTCCCCGAGCCGAGCGACGAACCGAGCATCGCATCTTTACATTTTGGCCGAACCACAAATCTGGGAAACATTGCTTAGGCCTACTAGAAAGAAAACATACAATTCTATATACTAGTACTAGTAAATATATATATATATATATATATATATATATATATATATATATATATATATATTTATGCCAACGAATCCTGGTTATAAAAAAACCTGACGATTGTCAACAACTTTGAAATGCGTTGAATAACAAACATTTAAGTGATGAGGTGATCAATACAATTCAGAGGCAATAATACATAATATAACACTACCAGGCTTCGTTACAGCAGATATATATTACATATATAAATTATAATAAGATAATACAGGGTGGCTTTTGCATCCCTCGATAAACATCTTTCTATCTTCTTCACTCCATTCCATCGCTGAACTTTTACAACTTCACTAAACTTACAACAACCCCACTAAATTTATTAAACTACATACTCTAAACTTAATACGACTACACTAAACTAAATGGACTATCAGACAATACTGACTGACAGTAAACTATATTCTAGATGTAGCGTGAGACTTTTGCCAGAACTCCACTTGAGGCACTGATTTTTGGTGTTACTAAGGAAATTACGGAAGGATGTTACGAACCTGCCACACACTACCGAGCGCCGACCGTTACATCCTTTTGATAGATCGAGGAAAACCCAACAACTGCTGGTTCGGGGCTCTGCTCGCCCAGATGCTCGCCACGACGCTCGGTTCGGCGCTCGGATCTACCACACACTACCGTAACATGTCAACATCTGTTACGGTTCGGCACTCGGCTCGGTAGTGTGTGGCGGGCTTTACCAGTCACACATCCAAGGAACAGCCTCATTAAATGTTTCTCATCGTTATCTTTTGATAAAGTCGAAACCCTCCGGTCAAGGCCACTGACAAACACTTCTTAACTCTTATTGTTACTGTGGGAGTCACTACACCAAGCCTCGTGTTATATGTAAATTGTCTGTCATTTTGAGAAAATTGAACTACTGATCATTTGAAATATCTACGAGGGCAGTAGCGTATGTCAGTTATATTTGTACTGCGTCAACATGTCTATTTAACATGTAAACTTATCATACGTTTGGTTAATTAAATGTATTTAGAAAATTACATTGTTCATGAAATTTTACAACAATAATAACTATCAACATAAGTTTACTCAACTAGTATCAAATATTATTTTAATTTAATATTAGTTAGGTTTTGCTTATATAGTTGAAATACAGATTACGAAAGAATACAAACTTTAAAAAACGCCATTACTAATCACAACAAATATTATGACCAACGTAGCAATTTAGGGAGCTACGGCTTTCGGTGGCAGCCACTGGGACTAACGGCGTCGGCCCCTGGTGTGCTAACAAACCCATCCCTGAACAGAACTGTCTTCTAGCACACGGGCGCACCTATATCGTCGAGAGGAGAGGCCACTCTGAATTCGTTGATATTACGCACCAAGAAGGCTCTCTCTCAAGAAATCTTACGGGTTGTTAAACAAAGATGAAAATAAATCGGAACTAATTTCCCAGCAAACATTTATTGAAACTGAAAACAGTCGGTGAATAACCTAACCCAACCCAACCTACCTTACCTTGGCCTAATCTAACCGTGACACACTCCGGTACCTGCTGGTTCTGGTGTGCAACTACGCAGAGTTGACTTGACTGGGAAGCAGAGCACTCTCCTGGTGACTTGATAAACCTAAAAGAATCAGGCTCTGTTCACTAACATCTATTCTTATAGACATTTGTATTCATTGACAACATCGGTATACCACAGCACGGACTGGTCCGACCTGCCCACTCACCCAAACATATACTGCAGTAATGACCCTCCCACCCCCTCATAGATATACTCTGGTGTCTTGATTTTACAACCTACAGGTTAAAAATATTTGTCTACTATACTTAAAAGGCGTTTGGTCCTCCACTTCTCATAAGGGTGGTTAGCAGCAGTCTCGGGGTTGTAGATTATCTCGTAATCATCGGCTGTGCGAACATCTTTCTTGTCAACAAACTCCACTTCAATAGGCTTCTCAATCTCCTTGGGGATGTCGGGGTTGGCGATGGATTCTTGGGGGATTTCTGCAAGAGGCTTTCTGGAGAACATAGTTCACAGTAGATATGTAGAGCTGTAAGAAGAAAATGATGATCAGTTAAAACACTCTTGAAGCAAGGTAAGCTGCGCATTTTTAGCAATAATAAATCAATTAATTACTATAATAATAATAAATCCTTTATTGCATAGACAATTTAAAATAAGGTGTATCGCAAACTTCAACTAGTCAATTAAAATAGTATAAGGCCCTATCTGAATCTGAGTCATTCATTCATTACAACAATTACATACAAACATACATACAAGTGGGGCATTCACACAAAACTATCTATAATGTTTGTAACACCCACAAAGTCAACTGCATGAGTCTAGCCAATTAAGTTGGTCTCTCAGTCGTGAGTCAGGAACTCCCCCACGCTGTAAAAAGCCTTGGCCAACAGTATGCCCCTCAAGTTGGTCCTAAATATTTTTAAATCTGAAGCAATTTTCATTTCTTTAGGTAAGCTGTTAATACTATCTGAAGCTTGGAATTCCAAAATACTAGATTAGTAAATCATATTACACGGTAAGGTATTTAGATATAAAAAGTCAAAATAGGCTCTAATAAATTCAAAGTACATATATTTGATTAAAATATGTATGATAAGAATAAACATCAGCAAAATCATTGATTACGATACTTAGAATTTAAAAAGTATAAAAAATAGTTAAAGGATATTTGGATTGTTGACCTTACAAAACAGGCAACCAGTTTTGATAAATAGGCCTAAGTAAATTTTAATTAAGAATAGAGAGGCAATTTTTTATAAATCATTGAATTTTAAAACTAGTAAGGACATTTTATTTGTAGGCCTTATTAGAAATCCACTTCATGAACAGACGTTCTTGTCCTCTTTTAATTAAAAATCTAGGTAAATTTTAGTTTTGTGCATAGGTACATGTTGTCGAGAAATAAATAAATATTGTACATTTATCGAGAAATAAATTGCTGAAATTAAATGGAATTAATATCTATTTTCAATGTGGTTTCAGTTTAAAATGGACTAAAAAGATAAAATATATGGTTATGTTCTATTGTCACCAACTTGAATATAGCGACAACAGCAGCCATTTTCCCGGGGAAATATCTGTCTTTGATTATTATTTGTCAACAATTTCTCTTAAACCAAAACAACATTATCCCATGTATAAAAGATATATTGAAAGTGTATTATTGTATCATTTGTACTTAATATTAAATATACCTTTTGTAAATCAGCAATCTGCGAAGCAAAACGAATGTACAAACTATCTGTTGAGCTAATTGAAACAACTATTGGAGAATACAGCAAATAAAACTCAGTTTTTATTTATAAATCGTATTTATTAAGTTATTAGTTTAAATTACCAAGTTAACAGCTGATAAAATCCAGAAAGTAGGTTTATAATAAATAACACTAATTTTGCCAGAGAGTAGGGAGGCCTACTCAGCTGCTCAGTGCTTCGCCCCCTCCACATTTATCGGGTTTGTTACAATACATATGTTCAATTTAAACGAGTATTTTTATTGATTTCTGAAAGTGTTATAGCTGTGCACGTGACCTTTGTTGAAGTTATACTTCTTTGCGCCCGTTAGACACTTTGGGATGGGATGTAGGTCGAGAAACCGCGTCACGCTGAAAAGTAAGAACAAATGTTTAAGAACTATCGATTAATCGATTGTTAATCGAAGAAATTTAATCGAAGAAATTACTGATAATGATAATATAGGTGTATAATATAATAATGAAGTCACGTATAATATATTGAAGATAAATATATTGAATAATATTGAAAAATGTCTTATATTTCATTTATATATCCTGTCTGTTTGTGTGCGTGAGTGGGTGTATGAGAATGGCCAAAGAAGTATAACTTCCACCGTGTGGTCCGACGCACACCCAATTTTTTTATTTATAGTTGTACTAACCATATCCTAAAACTAATACTGTCTCACAGAGTAAAAAACAGATCACTCAATACTGATGTTGGTGAATGATTTGTAATTTTGAATAAAATCTCGTGGATAATACTATTTATTTAAATTGTGCTCAGTAATCATGCCATGCTGTATTTATTTTGACTCAATCTAAACCATTAATCAGCTGTTTTATGTTTCAATCATTCAATCAAATCGTCTCAGCTGCATTTTTAACGTTTTAATAAAGGCTAGAACGTTTCGCCCACGTTAACTAGAACATATTTTCTAGCACGTTGAGATTATTCTCCGTCATCCACTCTAATAGAACTGTATGTCAATGATTGCTTCAAGAAAATGAAGACAATTATATGACATCAACTCAGTTCGCTGTAGTGTAATGGTGAGTAAAAAAACTCTCACCTATTTTCACTTGATGAGACGGAACAACGTCGAACTTTTCTAGGTACCGTGGTTTCACCATAAGTCTTATTGACAAGGCCCTTCACCATTTGTAGCTGAGGAACCAGCAAAACGGAAGATAGAGGATAGTTCTTTGGCCACGAGATCGATCAGGATAACTCCAGTGATCACGAGTTCAGACACGGTGTGGAAACCGCAGAGTACTATACAAGAGGACCGACTGCAATGACAACTACGGACTCTGTCGAAAGCAAAATTCTTGTTCGGGAAAAAGGCTGAAAATGTGTGCTCGTTACAGTTATCGGTCTTTATCCCATCGACTTCCCTTTCCTTTGCTCCTTGCTCGATCTGATATCCTGTTCGGGCAAAAGTCTGATAATGAGTACCCGTCTCAACTATCGGAATAATTCCTTTAACTTCCCTCTCATTTGCTCCTTGCTCGATCCGATGTCCTATTCAGGCAAAAGCCTGATATTGTGTACCCCTCTCATATATCGTACTTTATCCCTTTAACTTCCCTTTCCTTTGCTCCTTGCTCGATCCGATGTCCTAAAAGCCTGATATTGTGTACCCCTCTCATATATCGTACTTTATACCTTTAACTTCCCTCTCATTTGCTCCTTGCTCGATCCGATGTCCTATTCAGGCAAAAGCCTGATATTGTGTACCCCTCTCATATATCGTACTTTATCCCTTTAACTTCCCTTTCCTTTGCTCCTTGCTCGATCCGATGTCCTATTCAGGCAAAAGCCTTATATTGTGTACCCCTCTCATATATCTTACTTTATCCCTTTAACTTCCCTTTCCTTTGCTCCTTGCTCGATCCGATGTCCTATACAGGCAAAAGCCTGATATTGTGTACCCCTCTCATATATCGTACTTTATCCCTTTAACTTCCCTTTCCTTTGCTCCTTGCTCGATCCGATGTCCTATTCAGGCAAAAGCCTGATAGTGTGTACCCCTATCATATATCGTACTTTATCCCTTTGACTTCACTTTCCTTTGCTCCTTGCTCGATCCGATGTCCTGAACGGGTAAAAGCCTGATATTGTGTACCCCTCTCAACTATCGTACTTTATCCCTTTGACTTCACTTTCCTTTGCTCCTTGCTCGATCCGATGTCCTGAACGGGTAAAAGCCTGATATTGTGTACCCCTCTCATATATCGTACTTTATCCCTTTGACTTCCCTTTCCTTTGCTCCTTGCTCGATCCGATGTCCTATTCAGGCAAAAGCTTGATAGTGTGTACCCGTCTCAACTATCGGACTTTATCCCTTTGACTTCACTTTCCTTTGCTCCTTGCTCGATCCGATGTCCTGACGGGTAAAAGCCTGATATTGTGTACCCCTCTCATATATCGTACTTTATCCCTTTGACTTCACTTTCCTTTGCTCCTTGCTCGATCCGATGTCCTGAACGGGTAAAAGCCTGATATTGTGTACCCCTCTCATATATCGTACTTTATCCCTTTGACTTCACTATCCTTTGCTCCTTGCTCGATCCGATGTCCTGAATGGGTAAAAGCTTGATATTGTGTACCCCTCTCATATATCGTACTTTATCCCTTTAACTTCCCTCTCCTTTGCTCCTTGCTCGATCCGATGTCCTAAAAGCCTGATATTGTGTACCCCTCTCATATATCGTACTTTATACCTTTAACTTCCCTCTCCTTTGCTCTTTGCTCGATCCAATGTCCTATTCAAGCAAAAGCCTGATATTGTGTACCCCTCTCATATATCGTACTTTATCCCTTTAACTTCCCTTTCCTTTGCTCCTTGCTCGATCCGATGTCCTATACAGGCAAAAGCCTGATATTGTGTACCCCTCTCATATATCGTACTTTATCCCTTTAACTTCCCTTTCCTTTGCTCCTTGCTCGATCCGATGTCCTATTCAGGCAAAAGCCTGATAGTGTGTACCCCTATCATATATCGTACTTTATCCCTTTGACTTCACTTTCCTTTGCTCCTTGCTCGATCCGATGTCCTGAACGGGTAAAAGCCTGATATTGTGTACCCCTCTCAACTATCGTACTTTATCCCTTTGACTTCACTTTCCTTTGCTCCTTGCTCGATCCGATGTCCTGAACGGGTAAAAGCCTGATATTGTGTACCCCTCTCATATATCGTACTTTATCCCTTTGACTTCCCTTTCCTTTGCTCCTTGCTCGATCCGATGTCCTATTCAGGCAAAAGCTTGATAGTGTGTACCCGTCTCAACTATCGGACTTTATCCCTTTGACTTCACTTTCCTTTGCTCCTTGCTCGATCCGATGTCCTGACGGGTAAAAGCCTGATATTGTGTACCCCTCTCATATATCGTACTTTATCCCTTTGACTTCACTTTCCTTTGCTCCTTGCTCGATCCGATGTCCTGAACGGGTAAAAGCCTGATATTGTGTACCCCTCTCATATATCGTACTTTATCCCTTTGACTTCACTTTCCTTTGCTCCTTGCTCGATCCGATGTCCTGAATGGGTAAAAGCTTGATATTGTGTACCCCTCTCATATATCGTACTTTATCCCTTTGACTTCACTTTCCTTTGCTCCTTGCTCGATCCAATGTCCTGAACGGGTAAAAGCCTGATATTGTGTACCCCTCTCATATATCGTACTTTATCCCTTTAACTTCCCTTTCCTTTGCTCCTTGCTCGATCCGATGTCCTGAACGGGTAAAAGCCTGATATTGTGTACCCCTCTCATATATCGTACTTTATCCCTTTGACTTCACTTTCCTTTGCTCCTTGCTCGATCCGATGTCCTGACGGGTAAAAGCCTGATATTGTGTATCCCTCTCATATATCGTACTTTATCCCTTTGACTTCACTTTCCTTTGCTCCTTGCTCGATCCGATGTCCTAAACGGGTAAAAGCCTGATATTGTGTACCCCTCTCATATATCGTACTTTATCCCTTTGACTTCACTTTCCTTTGCTCCTTGCTCGATCCGATGTCCTGACGGGTAAAAGCCTGATATTGTCTATCCCTCTCATATATCGTACTTTATCCCTTTGACTTCACTTTCCTTTGCTCCTTGCTCGATCCGATGTCCTGAACGGGTAAAAGCCTGATATTGTGTACCCCTCTCATATATCGTACTTTATCCCCTTGACTTCACTTTCCTTTGCTCCTTGCTCGATCCGATGTCCTGAACGGGTAAAAGCCTGATATTGTGTACCCCTCTCATATATCGGACTTTATCCCTTTGACTTCACTTTCCTTTGCTCCTTGCTCGATCCGATGTCCTGAACGGGTAAAAGCCTGATATTGTGTACCCCTCTCATATATCGTACTTTATCCCTTTAACTTCACTTTCCTTTGCTCCTTGCTCGATCCGATGTCCTGAACGGGTAAAAGCCTGATATTGTGTACCCCTCTCATATATCGTACTTTATCCCTTTGACTTCACTTTCCTTTGCTCCTTGCTCGATCCGATGTCCTGAACGGGTAAAAGCCTGATATTGTGTACCCCTCTCATATATCGTACTTTATCCCTTTGACTTCACTTTCCTTTGCTCATTGCTCGATCCGATGTCCTATTCAGGCAAAAGCCTGATAGTGTGTGCTCGTCTCAACTATCGGACTTTATCCCTTTGACTTCACTTTCCTTTGCTCCTTGCTCGATCCGATGTCCTATTCAGGCAAAAGCCTGATAGTGTGTGCTCGTCTCAACTATCGGACTTTATCCCTTTGACTTCACTTTCCTTTGCTCCTTGCTCGATCCGATGTCCTGAACGGGTAAAAGCCTGATATTGTGTACCCCTCTCATATATCGTACTTTATCCCTTTGACTTCACTTTCCTTTGCTCCTTGCTTGATCCGATGTCCTGAACGGGCAAAAGCCTGATATTGTGTACCCCTCTCATCTGTCGGACTTTATTCCTTTGACTTCACTTTCCTTTTCTCCTTGCTCGATCCGATGTCCTGTTCGGGTAAAGTTCGATAGTGTGTGCCCGTCTCAACTATCGGACTTCATCCCTTATACCCATTTATAATCGGTGACCTCTGGAATTGGCCATCAGTCGACTTAAAGGAGCACATAACAACTTTGACCTGCTGGTTCTGCTTTGAGAAAATCAACTTGCCTATCTTCTCAACAAACCTCATTGTTGATAACTGTGTCGTTGGTCCTGTGGGTGGTAAGGGGAGTTTGGCAATATCCTCGTATTTTTTGTCCGTAGCAGAACTTCAGTTTTACATAATGTAAGGCTAAGGGCAAACCATGACTCGCCATCCAACCTTGAGGAGACAGATGTGTCCATGTTCAACGTTACGTTTGGCAACCCAACTAGGCCCCAATCGAAAGGCATCTTTGGTTATGGAAGTGGTTTGAGGTATCCATCTGGCTGAACCACGTTGTGCTGTTCATCACATTAGACACAAGGAATGCATTAGCGAGGGATATATCACCATCATGGAAAGGATCAATCCTTCAGCGTACCAAACTACTTCTTGTGAATTTTGTTGCCTACTTTAAGACCAATTCTTGTTCTATGAAATCGGAGAAGCCGACACTGGTGGCGCAGTGCTGTAACCCAGCTACAGGGGAACAAAGTATTTGGGAGATTGTAGGCGACAGGTTGGATACTCGGTCCTCTTAATACCGACATGGCGTCCGCTTAATGGTTGCTATCGGTGTGGACACTACTAGAGAAGTCTGGGGCGTCCATGTTGGGTGGTAATCATTGTGCGGATGTTGTGTGGGGGAGATAACTGAGTATCAGGCTTGTCAATTAGCTGAAAATCAGACCAGCACTACGTGTTTCGGATTCCACGTAAAGCTGTAGGTCCCTTAGTTGCCCTGGCTGTTGGGCTATTAATAAATTGCCATTTCTGAGGAACAGTTGAACTCAGTTAGTAACCAGACTACACTCATCCACACTCATCCTACACTCATATAACCAATCATATTCGCCTTAAAATACCAACAACGTTGTGTCGGTGTCTCATATGTAAGAATAAGAAGGATATAGGAAAATAGGTTACGGGTGGCGCAGTGGTCAATGTGTCTCCAATGGGTGGCGGATCTTGGCAGTGTCTCCAGCGATGGTCTGCTGCACGAGAGGTAAAATACATTTTAATTGCCCTTTAAATGAAAAATTTTTTATTCCTGGTTTTCCTAATATAATTGTATGGTTAGAAGCAGCCTCAGCAGTTTAATATTTCTTCTTCGGTGACTTTCTTTCTTCCAAAGTAGTGATATATTATTATTGGCATAATATGGTTGCTTTTTTCCTCACATGTGCTATGCAGGCCTATTTGAGGCTATGAAAATGTCTAAATCATTTACATATTTAATCTAAATAAGAGATCAATTAATTAGAGTAGTTTTTCAATTGGGTAAGAACTGTATTCCACGATAACCGTATTCTTAGTTTCTACTCACTTTACATTTTGGATTCTCTAACCTATTTTGTACAAAATTACAGCCTTTCCAGTTCCCATGTTTAAAACACCCAACATACCTCCTCCCTCCGTACAAACAACAATATTACTCCACGTCACCATACAACATTGTTTGGTTACATTCTTACATATGAGACGCCGACACAACGTTGTTGGTATTTTAAGGCGAATATGAATGGTTATATGAGTGTAGGATGAGTGTGGATGAGTGTAGTCTGGTTACTAACTGAGTTCAACTGTTCCTCAGAAATGGAAATTTATTAATAGCCTAACAGCCAGGGCAACTAAGGGACCTACAGCTTTACGTGGATTCCGAACCACGTAGTGCTGGTCTGATTTCAGCTAATTGACAAGCCTGATACTCAGTTATCTCCCCCATACAACATCCGCACAATGATTACCACCCAACATGGACACCCCAGACTTCTCTAGTAGTGTCCACGCCGATAGCAACCATTGAGCGGACGCCATGTCGGTATTAAGAGGACCGAGCATCCAACCTATCGCCTATTATCTCCTAAACACTTTGTCCCCATGTAGCTGGGTTACAGCACTGCGCCACTTAAACTTGCATAAATTGATTAAAAAATTCCCTGCCTTAATATAAATACAGTGTAAGAGTTGTAGTTAAATTCAAACTACATCCACCGTCCGGAATTACATTACTGATCTTAAGGTGTAGTCAGTGCTGATGTTTACCTGTAGTTTAAGTTTATTTATCTGTGCTTGTACATATTTATGTGATGTATATCAGAGAGGCAGCCTTATCTTTGTTGCTTGTTTTTATTTTATTATTTTTCCCCTTTTATTATGAACGAACAAGCCATTGTTTGCTTTATTTGATTCTGTAAATTGTTAAAAAATACTCATGCCTTTGCCTACTACGCATGCATGTCATTTTTTTTATTAACACAGATCATTTGATATACGGTTACACTGATTAGTGAAAATTATCAGTAAAACAGTTTTATGCAGCCACCGCTACTATGGTTAGCTCACGTAATCACTGCTAAATTCGTTCTTGTGACGTAGTCTTGTATATTTCTTGGAATGTAACTTACACAATCAGTACTTGTGTACATCTGACCAGTCCAACATGGCGGGACAGACTAAACACGTATCTATATCGGTCCTTGGACTACAGTAGTTAGACATTCTGGTGGATGTTCTCCATTCAGCTCGATCAAGATTTCATAGGCTCTACAATAAGAAAAAGTTATAAAAACAAAATTACGAAACATTCGAGAATTTTTTAGCGGTACCCACCACTCTTAAATTAGTAATGCAATATATGTTGATTTTGGAAAAATCTAACTGAATATAGGTTAAAAAATTAAGATAGGTCAAGTAGGATGGATGAGGTTATGATAGATCAGGTATGATGGATGAGGTTATGATAGGTCAGGTAAGGTGGATGAGATTATGATAGGTCAGGTAAGATGGGTGATGTTATGATAGGTCAGGTGAGATGGGTGAGGTTATGATATATACGCAATTTATTAAAAATATGTTAAAATAAAAACTTCAAACTAAATATTTTTCTATAAAATTAATTAATTAGAAATTCGCAAAAAAAATCCACAGGTCGAAAATAACATTGTTCTTATGGGATTAAAACCAACATGGCCGACAATCTCTGAAGAAACTTAAAACAATAACTTGTGTCCATCATACATAAAATGGAAGTGGTTGAAATTTACAAAATCAAGCTTTTTAAAAGGAATATATTACATTTCTCATAAAATGTTTTCAATGGATGTAGAAGTAACTCCTTAATTAGAAGGATCTTTATTTATATCCAGGATGGGTTCTCAATTTTTGCTATTGTAACCTATTACAGAGAGAATTTTCAATTACTTTAATTTTGTTTAACCACTGCCATTTTTTGTAGTATTTCCTTTTTTAAGCATGTCATAATCGACGAGCAGCACGGTTTTACCTCTGGTCACTCCACTGTGACAAATCTCCTCTCGTTCCAGTGCAAGGTGATGAATGCTTTCAGTCGAGGAAATCAAGTCGATGCCATTTATATTGACTTTAGCAAGGCGTTCGACAGGATCAACCATCGTCTTCTTCTTTGCGAAGCTACAAGGCTGTGGGTTTACTGGCATAATGTTACAATGGTTTAGGAGCTATCTTACCGATCGCCGACTTGCAGTGCATCTCATCGAATTTTGCTGCAAGTTCTCGTGTGCCTCAAGGGTCCCTGCTTGGACCATTCTTGTTTTCAATCTTCATCAACGACATTAAAAGTGTCATTAAGGTACCTTTTCTTCTCTTTGCTGACGACATCAAGCTGCTCGTTGACGTTTCATCCCACCTTGACTGCCAGTCCTTGCAGTATGTCCTTAGTGACGTGTTTGGCTGGCGTCTCTCTAATGACATGGCTGTGAATCCTGCCAAAACCAAACTGATTACATTCAATAGGAGACTGAATCCAGTTTTAGCCGACTACCTCTTTGATGGCAACCTGGTGGAGAGATGTAGTACCATCAAGGACCTTGGTGTCCTTATCGACTCATCATTTCAGTTTGGGCCTCAAATCAGCCATATCTGCGCCCGAGCCTCTCGGATGCTTGGATTGGTCTTTCGCTCTTCAAGACATGGCTTGAACATCCACACCTCTACGATCCTGTATTAGTCCGCCAGTTACTTGAGTACGCCTCTGTAGTTTGGTCACTATACCAGCTCGGTCACATTCACCATCTCCAGTCGGTTCAAAGACTATTTATCAGTTTCGTGGGATGTCGTACTGGACAACTTTCGTGAGGTCCCGGTCGATGAGCTGTCTGCTGCACATGGTCTTCTGAGTCTGGAATGCAGAAGGAGGGTGGCTGACTGTATCTTTTTATTCAAACTCCTCAACCACCGAATCAACTGTCCCTTCTTGCTGGAAAGAATCAACTTCCACGTTCCTACCAGAACCATCAGAGGTAGGAACGTGAGCTTGACCCAGCGGTCTCTTTGAGCTTGACCACGCTGGGACAAATTATTTAAGATTCTGCCCATTCCCCGGCTGATGCGCTTCGGAAACGAGATTGGCTCTTCAGTCGATCTCTTTACTGCTGCAGTGGGAGCGGTTCGGCGAGCTGCGATGGAGGATAGCACATGAAGTTTTCTTCCTTAAAAGCTATGACTGTTTATTGATGTATGTCTTCTGTTTTTTCTTATATATATATATTTATTTATTTATTGTTCTACTTTTTTGGTTGTCCATTTTGTTTTTAGACTGGTATTATATTTCTTCATGTTAATGTTTTGTTGTTTGATCACTTATTTAATTGTTGTTATTGCTTTTTATCTTTATTAATCAATATTATTACATTATTATTATTGTATTATTATATTTTTTGTTATTTATATATTATCGGTTAAGCCTTTGTTGGCCATCATTGTAATTTCATTCAATGCCGTTGGTGAATAAAATAAATAAAAAGTCGTAGTTGTAGCATGTGTTCTTCTTGTAAAGATCTTTAATTTGACATAAACTTGACCTATTCTCTCATTACGATATTTTTCTGACTCCTCGGAGACCATCCCAGATATATGTGATAAACTGTTAACATTTCTCTTAAAATATATTTTTAGACACAGTGTCCATGTTTTACAAGTTATTACTTTAACCTAGAATTAATTGTTCAACAAAATAATCAGATGTTTATCAATCTCTAGGGTTTAAATTTAAACAGCCGCCATCTTGGTGGCTAGGGTTTGTGGTACTGTATTACACTACACATTTAATATGATGTACACGTCAACCTATTTAAGATTTTCTGCTCACCCCTTGTGGACCGCTCCCAGTTTGATAGAAACACTTACATTTACTTCAAAAGGTAGTGATTAGTTGAGTAAAGCGTGAAAATACTCTTAAGACAACACAAAATTTAATTGTAAATCATGCTATAAAATCGAAAACTATAAGAATATAGTTATATTTTATATTCTTATTTCTCTGTTGAGATTAACTTTTTTGGTAAATATTGAGACAACTGCATTTTATTTTGTGGGGTTACAGAGGGAAACAGAAGACTTTATAGTCCTAATTCACCTCTAATAAAGACATTTTACTTTCATTGTCTGATGGAATATGTCATCCTTTGTGAAAGCAGACCGCACTGTTATAACCTTTGATTTCAAGTTCTCTTCATGTAAGATATGAGGATTTTGTGTCTTACAATAATCATAATTTTTTCCCTTAGATTTTATTCAATAAATACACACACTGGAACAATTCTAATATTCGTATGCCTCTGCATGATACTTACTCACATGGCCATCGATGCCCAAGAAGAGATTTGGCATCACCGACAAGTTCTCTCCATCTTTTCCCATCCTCTGCCTCTTCATCACGACATCTTATCATTTGTTGTACGTTTCCAGATTATTTCTAAAGGCAAGACCATTGTACCTTTGTAGATTGTCAAATTCAGAGTCAGTCAGCTAATGTTTGCATCCTAGAGGTTTACTGTCACTGATATCTTTACCTTTCATTGCTAGCTTCAATTTATGGAGTCGGGAACCAAGCCGTTTCTGAATGTGTCAGTTCTGTTATGGCAACACCATCACAACGTTAACGACAGAAATATAACCCTTACAGTTACCATCAGCTTGATGTACCGGATCCCAAATGTTGCTTCAAATATAACCCTTACAGTTACCATCAGCTTGATGTACCGGATCCCAAATGTTGCTTCAAATATAACCCTTACAGTTACCATCAGCTTGATGTACCGGATCCCAAATGTTGCTTCAAATATAACCCTTACAGTTACCATCAGCTTGATGTACCGGATCCCAAATGTTGCTTCAAATATAACCCTTACAGTTACCATCAGCTTGATGTACCGGATCCCAAATGTTGCTTCAAATATAACCCTTACAGTTACCATCAGCTTGATGTACCGGATCCCAAATGTTGCTTCAAATATAACCCTTACAGTTACCATCAGCTTGATGTACCGGATCCCAAATGTTGCTTCAAATATAACCCTTACAGTTACCATCAGCTTGATGTACCGGATCCCAAATGTTGCTTCAAATATAACCCTTACAGTTACCATCAGCTTGATGTACCGGATCCCAAATGTTGCTTCAAATATAACCCTTACAGTTACCATCAGCTTGATGTACCGGATCCCAAATGTTGCTTCAAATATAACCCTTACAGTTACCATCAGCTTGATGTACCGGATCCCAAATGTTGCTTCAAATATAACCCTTACAGTTACCATCAGCTTGATGTACCGGATCCCAAATGTTGCTTCAAATATAACCCTTACAGTTACCATCAGCTTGATGTACCGGATCCCAAATGTTGCTTCAAATATAACCCTTACAGTTACCATCAGCTTGATGTACCGGATCCCAAATGTTGCTTCAAATATAACCCTTACAGTTACCATCAGCTTGATGTACCGGATCCCAAATGTTGCTTCAAATATAACCCTTACAGTTACCATCAGCTTGATGTACCGGATCCCAAATGTTGCTTCAAATCGAATTCAAATTGCATTCGCCCATTCGAATGCCATTCCACCACTTATTCATTTGTTTTTGGACGTGCAATTCTGTTTGTGCAGTTAAACATTTTCTGTATAATTTCTGTTCTAGTTTCTATCATAAACAACACAGAACTTTGATACGCATTCAAAGACTAACTCTTTGCCTCTGTGAAGAGATGTGATGGTTACAATTCCGTTCAAAGACTTGAAATCATTCTTCTGCCAAGACCTATAAATGCAGCAGCTATATCCCCACTTGCTCCATTGTTCTCAATTGCAAATTTGCAACAACTGGAGCGCGTAGAGTACAAGAAAACCAGTGTAGCCAATCCACAACAACTAATTATAGGGTGCGGCTGGCTGTGAAGCTCTTGTTTATAATTAACGTTAATTAGGGTAGGCCACGTGTTTGAGATACACAAATAAAAAATATATTTTCTGGATCAAAGGAACAGGTAAAATTAAAATAAAATATATCAACATTGGTATTCTATTGCTGTTTGTTTAACATATTCAGCCAAAACATTCTACAAAGAATCATCTTTTTAAGATCTTTAGAGTAAGTTTATTCAGGAAATGTGTTACCACTTCTTTAACTAAGAAAAAAATACATTAGATAAGTCCTTCCACAGTCGTTCTCTGTGCACCACAGTCGTGCAACGTTACCACCACTTTTTGAACCTAAAAAAATATTGGATTGAGATGGTGAAAATCGTATAAATCAGAAAGCGCTTTTTATCGCTATGTAATTATTTACAGTTTTGCATGAATAATTATGTGTTCTAGGATTATTTATTCATAATTCTAGACTCTCGGGCCTCGATTGAGTAAGACTATGCTTAATTAATTTAAAAACCGTTTTCAAATGAAAGTGTGCCTTATTTCACACCGTACTTATAATTGATTATAAAATAGTAAAATTATTATATTTATAATAAGCTCTTTCATTCTTTTGATTGGAACTAAATAAACCAGAATGCCAATTACAGTCACCTAGTATAAATATGATTATCAACTTTTCTATTCATAAAAGGACAAAATTGTGCATAATTTAAAGCTTACGATTTATATTTCTACATATTTAATTACTTGTTATGGTTTTATATAGATGTCTGTTCTCCATGGCAAATAATATTATTCAGTGTGGCAAACAAAACAGATCTATTGCTTGATTAAATTTCCAACGGAGAAATTGCTCTTAACAAGGGGGTTATATTTAATAAATTATAAGTATTGTACAGTTTAATGTGTAAATATTAATTAAACATACATTTAATTGTTTAATAATTTCAATTAAAACAATATGGAAGAAGTACATTCAATAGCTCAGTTTGCCGGGCCACAAGCTTTATCTTTACTCATACATTCAAATTTGGGAATGATTCAAATTTGGGAATGATTTAAGAGGGCTCTAAACCCCCGCAAAAAGCGTAAAAACTGCTTTGCGCGGTCCAAGATACTGCCTTTATTTACTGTTGTAAAATTATAAATGAAGTATTTATTTAAAGACAAAACCATTTTTGACTCAAATTGCTTTTTGAAATTTTCTAATTCTCCTTAATTTCGATTTTATAGGTTATTGAAGTTACCCAATATTCAAACTAGTGCCAAAATAAAACTAGAACTGTTATCGAAATTTAAAAAGCGATTTTAGTCAGAAGTTTATCTAGTTTCAATTTAGTTTTGGTTTGAGATCGATATCTTTAAAGCTTTAGCCAAAATATGGGACCGTGCAAATGCCTGCATGGTATTTATGGCTAAAAGATGCTGTGATTCATGTGATCCAAGTGGCGAAAACCCGAACTTCTTAGTCGCGGATGGATTTTACTACTTCATTCGTTAAAATATTTCTTCATTTAACTTAACATTGATTATGCAATGTAGGCCTACGACGACTGATATCAGTATTATTTTACAGACTGATTTACTCACTTAAGAGTTAGTCCATTTACATTTGTATGGCTTATTTCGTTTAAATTAAAATGTGCGTTCCCATGTGGTTCCTGATATAATCTAACCACAAAGTAAAAAAATGTCATTGAACACTTTTTCTTCGTGTTTGATATTTTAATAAGATTATATTTAAACTAATAATCTACAAGAAGTAGGTACGTTTATTCTATAAAATATCTCAGGCCTTAAAAAACAGTTCTGACAGATCTACGGAAAATAGCAATAAGTTGAGAATGTTTACCCAAGATGCAATACGATTCGTGATGTCATTGTAATGGGCAGTGATGATCAGTTAAACTTGAAGATGATATAACATTTTACCGCTCTCTTACGTTTCCCGGTTATAAACATTACAAAGGAAAACGTCGCATCTGTAATCGAATTCAAACATAATTTTGAAGTACTGAAGTGTCACATTGTTTGGAACTTCTTCACATTCAAGTGGACGAGTTATACGATGAATTACACATTGTAATAAGAGTAATAAATTTGTAAAATAATTTATACAGATACATGTATATACTAAAGTTTTATTTTATTCAATATAACGTCTTTTTAAAATAACTGGTCAATTTTGAATTAAAGTAAACATATTTTATTAACCACAATAAAGCCCTGGAAAAACATACAATATAAGACAATTCTCAAAAGAAAATAAGTAGTATTATATGCAGTCGTATAATTCATAACACTTCCCTCTCCAGATTAAAAATATTAATATTAAAAACACACATTCCAGATGGGTATAAATTTCATTAGACTCTATTTGATGTCTAATGACCTCATTGAAATTAAATCTCCAAAGATATTATACATCCAATAGATACTTTCATATAAATGGTAAAGAGTTCGCATATTTATGCCATATACAAGGAGGGATCCACAAAGAAGGGTTTTTGGACTTGTTCTAAAATATTTCAGTCTATTACTATGTATTTTCCTTTGTTCAAACAAATGAATTCAAGAATTCCAGAGCAAGTCCAAAATCACTTCCTCGGCGAAGACTTGCATATGGCATAAATATGACCGAACTCTTTACGATTAATTATAAAGTATCTATTAGATGTAAAATATTTTAAGAGATTTATTTACAATGAAGTCATTAAATTTAATTAAATTAAGTAAGAAGTATGTTGTAAAAATGTATTCATTAATGCTTACACTTTTATATTCTGAAAAGACTGTTACTATATATTTTCCTTTGTTCGCACAAATTACCTTCTATTCAGATTATAAAAGTGTAATGATTAATGTATACATTTCTTAGAACTTACTTTTCCACGGTATCATTGGTTTTGGCGACTCTAGTCTGAAAGGCGGTTCTCTATTCTCAGCGGTGATGCAACAATCCAATAACACTTGTGATTCATATGCTGTTTTGAGACGGGCGCCTGGTGCCCGCAAACAATGAACTGGTACGTTGCCAGCCATTCACTTCTGTGAATACAAACTGTATCAAACCGGAACTAGAGTTACCGGCAGTTATGTGCAAAATACTGTTTCCTCAGATGGTTAGGTAGTACTACTTGCACAAAGTTTACTTCTACTTAATATTTGCACGTTAATCCAAAATAGTGATTACACGTTAGAACAAGCATGATTCGACAACAATTTATGGATAACTAAGCATAATTTACTTAACTGTATGCAAAAATGTCTATTTTACAATGAATTAATAAAACGATTCAGTAGATAACCAGACTTAGTTGTTAGATAAAAAGAAATTACAAACAACATATTGGAATTTTTCTCTACCGATTGAATTTGTGCAGTCCTTCATGCAACAGCTGTTTTATGTTTCTTAATCAACTTACACACACATGAATGCAAAGGTCAACTTAAGAAACACCATTAGTCGAGTTCTCCCTTTCTTCTTATGTAAATATAACTCAAATGCCCATTTGGCAAAATTATGAAAAAACTATTTCAGTCCTCAAATTATTGAAGTTATACTTCTTTGCGCCCGTTAGACACTTTGGGATGGGATGTTGGTCGAGAAACCGCGTCACGCTGAAAAGTAAGAACAAATTTTTAAGAACTATCGATTAATCGATTGTTAATCGAAGAAATTTAATCGAAGAAATTACTGATAATGATAATATAGGTGTATAATATAATAATGAAGTCACGTATAATATATTGAAGATAAATTTATTGAATAATATTGAAAAATGTCTTATATTTCATTTATATATCCTGTCTGTTTGTGTGCGTGAGTGGGTGTATGAGAATGGCCAAAGAAGTATAACTTCCACCGTGTGGTCCGACGCACACCCAATTTTTTTCTTTACAAAAATCATTCACCTGACAACTTATAGGACACATCCAGATGAACTCGTTAGCTTACAAGCTATGGCAGCCCATACATGTCGCTCTTAAAACACAGGTAGCTGAACACTTATAGGACACATCCAGATGAACTCGTTAGCTTACAAGCTATGGCAGCCCATACATGTCACTCTTAAAACACAGGTAGCTGAACACTTATAGGACACATCCAGATGAACTCGTTAGCTTACAAGCTATGGCAGCCCATACATGTCACTCTTAAAACACAGGTAGCTGAACACTTATAGGACACATCCAGATGAACTCGTTAGCTTACAAGCTATGGCAGCCCATACATGTCGCTCTTAAAACACAGGTAGCTGAACACTTATAGGACACATCCAGATGAACTCGTTAGCTTACAAGCTATGGCAGCCCATACATGTCGTTCTTAAAACACAGGTAGCTGAACACTTATAGGACACATCCAGATGAACTCGTTAGCTTAAAGCTATGGCAGTCCATACATGTCGTTCTTAAAACACAGGTAGCTGAACACTTATAGGACACATCCAGATGAACTCGTTAGCTTACAAGCTATGGCAGCCCATACATGTCGCTCTTAAAACACAGGTAGCTGAACACTTATAGGACACATCCAGATGAACTCGTTAGCTTACAAGCTATGGCAGCCCATACATGTCGTTCTTAAAACACAGGTAGCTGAACACTTATAGGACACATCCAGATGAACTCGTTAGCTTACAAGCTATGGCAGCCCATACATGTCACTCTTAAAACACAGGTAGCTGAACACTTATAGGACACATCCAGATGAACTCGTTAGCTTACAAGCTATGGCAGCCCATACATGTCACTCTTAAAACACAGGTAGCTGAACACTTATAGGACACATCCAGATGAACTCGTTAGCTTACAAGCTATGGCAGCCCATACATGTCACTCTTAAAACACAGGTAGCTGAACACTTATAGGACACATCCAGGAGAACTCGTTAGCTTACAAGCTATGGCAGCCCATACATGTCGCTCTTAAAACACAGGTAGCTGAACACTTATAGGACACATCCAGATGAACTCGTTAGCTTACAAGCTATGGCAGCCCATACATGTCACTCTTAAAACACAGGTAGCTGAACACTTATAGGACACATCCAGATGAACTCGTTAGCTTACAAGCTATGGCAGCCCATACATGTCACTCTTAAAACACAGGTAGCTGAACACTTATAGGACACATCCAGATGAACTCGTTAGCTTACAAGCTATGGCAGCCCATACATGTCGCTCTTAAAACACAGGTAGCTGAACACTTATAGGACACATCCAGATGAACTCGTTAGCTTAAAGCTATGGCAGTCCATACATGTCGTTCTTAAAACACAGGTAGCTGAACACTTATAGGACACATCCAGATGAACTCGTTAGCTTACAAGCTATGGCAGCCCATACATGTCGCTCTTAAAACACAGGTAGCTGAACACTTATAGGACACATCCAGATGAACTCGTTAGCTTACAAGCTATGGCAGCCCATACATGTCGTTCTTAAAACACAGGTAGCTGAACACTTAGAGGACACATCCAGATGAACTCGTTAGCTTACAAGCTATGGCAGCCCATACATGTCACTCTTAAAACACAGGTAGCTGAACACTTATAGGACACATCCAGATGAACTCGTTAGCTTACAAGCTATGGCAGCCCATACATGTCACTCTTAAAACACAGGTAGCTGAACACTTATAGGACACATCCAGATGAACTCGTTAGCTTACAAGCTATGGCAGCCCATACATGTCACTCTTAAAACACAGGTAGCTGAACACTTATAGGACACATCCAGATGAACTCGTTAGCTTACAAGCTATGGCAGCCCATACATGTCACTCTTAAAACACAGGTAGCTGAACACTTATAGGACACATCCAGATGAACTCGTTAGCTTACAAGCTATGGCAGCCCATACATGTCGCTCTTAAAACACAGGTAGCTGAACACTTATAGGACACATCCAGATGAACTCGTTAGCTTACAAGCTATGGCAGTCCATACATGTCGCTCTTAAAACACAGGTAGCTGAACACTTATAGGACACATCCAGATGAACTCGTTAGCTTACAAGCTATGGCAGCCCATACATGTCGCTCTTAAAACACAGGTAGCTGAACACTTATAGGACACATCCAGATGAACTCGTTAGCTTACAAGCTATGGCAGCCCATACATGTCACTCTTAAAACACAGGTAGCTGAACACTTATAGGACACATCCAGATGAACTCGTTAGCTTACAAGCTATGGCAGCCCATACATGTCGCTCTTAAAACACAGGTAGCTGAACACTTATAGGACACATCCAGATGAACTCGTTAGCTTACAAGCTATGGCAGCCCATACATGTCGCTCTTAAAACACAGGTAGCTGAACACTTATAGGACACATCCAGATGAACTCGTTAGCTTACAAGCTATGGCAGTTCATACATGTCGCTCTTAAAACACAGGTAGCTGAACACTTATAGGACACATCCAGATGAACTCGTTAGCTTACAAGCTATGGCAGTCCATACATGTCGCTCTTAAAACACAGGTAGCTGAACACTTATAGGACACATCCAGATGAACTCGTTAGCTTACAAGCTATGGCAGCCCATACATGTCGCTCTTAAAACACAGGTAGCTGAACACTTATAGGACACATCCAGATGAACTCGTTAGCTTACAAGCTATGGCAGTCCATACATGTCGCTCTTAAAACACAGTTAGCTGAACACTTATAGGACACATCCAGATGAACTCGTTAGCTTACAAGCTATGGCAGCCCATACATGTCACTCTTAAAACACAGGTAGCTGAACACTTATAGGACACATCCAGATGAACTCGTTAGCTTACAAGCTATGGCAGCCCATACATGTCGCTCTTAAAACACAGGTAGCTGAACACTTATAGGACACATCCAGATGAACTCGTTAGCTTACAAGCTATGGCAGCCCATACATGTCACTCTTAAAACACAGGTAGCTGAACACTTATAGGACACATCCAGATGAACTCGTTAGCTTACAAGCTATGGCAGCCCATACATGTCGCTCTTAAAACACAGGTAGCTGAACACTTATAGGACACATCCAGATGAACTCGTTAGCTTACAAGCTATGGCAGCCCATACATGTCGCTCTTAAAACACAGGTAGCTGAACACTTATAGGACACATCCAGATGAACTCGTTAGCTTACAAGCTATGGCAGCCCATACATGTCGCTCTTAAAACACAGGTAGCTGAACACTTATAGGACACATCCAGATGAACTCGTTAGCTTACAAGCTATGGCAGCCCATACATGTCGCTCTTAAAACACAGGTAGCTGAACACTTATAGGACACATCCAGATGAACTCGTTAGCTTACAAGCTATGGCAGCCCATACATGTCGCTCTTAAAACACAGGTAGCTGAACACTTATAGGACACATCCAGATGAACTCGTTAGCTTACAAGCTATGGCAGTTCATACATGTCGCTCTTAAAACACAGGTAGCTGAACACTTATAGGACACATCCAGATGAACTCGTTAGCTTACAAGCTATGGCAGTCCATACATGTCGCTCTTAAAACACAGGTAGCTGAACACTTATAGGACACATCCAGATGAACTCGTTAGCTTACAAGCTATGGCAGCCCATACATGTCGCTCTTAAAACACAGGTAGCTGAACACTTATAGGACACATCCAGATGAACTCGTTAGCTTACAAGCTATGGCAGTCCATACATGTCGCTCTTAAAACACAGGTAGCTGAACACTTATAGGACACATCCAGATGAACTCGTTAGCTTACAAGCTATGGCAGTCCATACATGTCGCTCTTAAAACACAGGTAGCTGAACACTTATAGGACACATCCAGATGAACTCGTTAGCTTACAAGCTATGGCAGCCCATACATGTCGCTCTTAAAACACAGGTAGCTGAACACTTATAGGACACATCCAGATGAACTCGTTAGCTTACAAGCTATGGCAGCCCATACATGTCGCTCTTAAAACACAGGTAGCTGAACACTTATAGGACACATCCAGATGAACTCGTTAGCTTACAAGCTATGGCAGCCCATACATGTCGCTCTTAAAACACACTTCAATCAACTTATATACAAAAGACTTGACAGTCCACACATGGTGTGCCGTTTGCACACTACGATCGTCTCCCTCGGACAGTTCAGTCTTCCTCTCTGTGTTCTATTTAGTTTATTGTCTTTGTGTTCATTTTCTATGTTCTTTGGTGTCGACGGCAAGCTCGCCATTCTAGCTTTCTAGCCTACGAGACATGCATGTATTGCTCTCGTTTAGGTAAGTGTTTGTAAAAATTGTTTGCTTTTGTAACTGTTTGGTTGAAAATATTCTTTATTGATCTCTCTTGTTCTCTTGTGTGTTGTTTCAGTAATTAATAAAGCTGTTACCTGTTTGTAAAAATATTTTTATTTTCAGCAGGTCTAGGTTAGGGCCATGTGTCGATGTAAAGGTTATTGTGATCATGTATTTCTATTAATTATATTTTGTCCTGTTAATGTTGATTTTTAGATTTAATTTGTTTTTGTTTTTTTATTATAAATGTTTTATAGTAAACTCAGTATTATTTTTTTCTTTTTATAACTATTTCACTTGATAGGTCTAACAAAAGGTTTCATGTTGTTGCCGGACATGGCAGGATTTTAGTTATGTAATGCTGAGTCATGTAAATTGTTATATTTGTTAATATTTTTTGCTTGATTAATTTTTTAAGCAGTTGTACTTAGTTTCTTTTATTTTGGATAAAAAAATTCTATTTTTAGTAACTGTGCACTTTCTGCTCTTACTGCTGCCACCTTTCCCCCCTTTCCACGCTGTTCATCCATCGGCCTCCAGGATGAAGACAACGACATGCAGGTAACCCAAACCCAATCTATTTTCTGGCCCTTTTGGCCCCCAGCATTGAACTTTTAAAGAATTTAAGTGTTTTAGAAGAAGTTCAACAAGAAGCGTTTTCAGTAGAACTTTGTTTACCTGTGAACGTTTTGTATATGGTTCAAGAAACGTTTACCGTTTTGCGAGATAAATATTTTGATTTTATTTTTATGTTGTTTGGATTATATTTGGGGGGGGGGATTTCTAGTAATTTTCTTTTAGTTGTTCCCATTAGGAGTCGCCCAGTTTAGCCTGCTGGATTTCGGCATAGTTATTAATTTGATTCTTTGTTTAATTTGTTTTTAACTTTTCCAAATTGGCCTAAACTTCCAAATTTCTTTTGTTGCCCGAGGCCCCGTAAGTTCAGCTGCTGATGTAAACTAAAATGTTGTCTTTGTGTAATTCGTAAATATGTATTAATTTATTTGTTCTTATTTTTAAGTATTGCTTTATTGTTGATGTTTTTCTCTTGTTTAGTTGTTGTTTTTTTATCTATATATTTAATTTCTTAAGGTGAATCGGTTGCGTCAAAACTCCAAGCGCTACACTCCAGCCTTCTGAAATGGCTCATTTTAAAGCTCAGATATTGTACAGATACACACAGAAAAATAAAAGTTTTGCAATTCGCCTTTAGGGATCCGCCCATTGGCCTTCAAATTTCCCATGTTAATCTTAAGTGAAGAGGGTTTCTAACCTTTGTTTTGATTTATTGAGTCCAGCTGTAAATAAGACAAATTAAATATTCCAGCTGTTAATGTTTTATACTCTAATTAACAAGGCACAAGGCCAAACCTTTAAGAAGCTGGTGTTCACCTGAACAAACCAGTGTTTACAAATGGGTAACTTTGCATATAGTAGAGTAAAATCCCCAGACGGAATTAAATTTATTGAATAATAATTGATTGAAAATGCAGTCGATAATAACAACGCAATAGACAATCCTTACACAATAAATATAATGCACAGAGAAGTTTGAACACAACAATAATAACCTGATTAATCTGTATATATTATGAGTTTTACAAAACTATAAATAATTAAATATTATACATTAAATAGTTAACAGCAACATTTTAATTTTATTTGTATAGGGGCTTTTGCTCCTAAAGCCTCTAGTATGATTTATTGTTGTTATATTTTTGCAGAGGCTTATATTAAAAAAATTTTATTAGGCCTAATCATTTTGATTTACATTTTATTGAAACTTTCTACTATTAATATTTGATGATGTTGTTGTTTTTTATTTATTTATTTTGCCTCGAGGCCATATTATATATTTATACATTTTCTGTAACGTGTGATAAATATCGCAACATTTCACAAACGGTCGACAGCCCGTTTTGTCCGCAAATGTTTTTTTTCTGTCACTTAATATTTTGTTAAATACTTTTGAATTAAATGTTTCTTTAATTTTTATGTAATAAACAATATTTTTTTTCATTCAACTTGTGTTTTTTTTCTGTGTCGTCCTGCCTTCGCACCCACCCTCGATGGGTCCAGCAATGTTTTGATAGTACGAGGGTGGGTTGCAATGGTAACCATACGATCATAGCTAGTTCTGCCTACCAACTTACCTAAAGTACATACGATTTGACAGTCCACACTTGTTACACCTACGAACACAGCTAGCTAGCGTACATAAGACTGACAGCTGAAACCTGTTGAACTTACGGACACAGTCTGCTGAGCTCACTAACTTACCATACGTACATAAGACTGACAGCTAAAATCTGTCAAAGTTACGGACACAGTCTGCTGAGCCCACTAATTTACCATACGTACATAAGACTGACAGCTGAAACTTATCAAAGTTACGGACACAGTCTGCTGAGCCCACTAACTTACCATACGTACATAAGACTGACAGCTGAAACTTATCAAAGTTACGGACACAGTCTGCTGAGACCACTAACTTATCATACGTACATAAGACTGACAGCTGAATCTGTCAAAGTTACGAAGACAGTCTGTTGAGCCTACTAACATACCATACGTACATAAGACTGTCAGCTGAAACATATCAAAGTTACGGACACAGCTAGCTGAACCCAGAACCTACCATATTACCGTGTTGAGGAAGCAGCCAATATTAAACTTGTACACCTTTAAGGGTGAAACGTGCCCAAGTTCAATCAGACTTCACAGAAAAAAACAGCAAGTGGAGAAATCACGGCTACGCCTACTATACAGCTGAAGGCAATCTAGGTGCTGTATCCATTTTACCTTTTCTTTCCTGCAGGCGCTGTGTTAAGAAATGCTGTATTATTGCTTTTGTTATAGATATGTACCAGGAAAGCCGATCTCTGATCGGGTTAGTGTCTCATCTTTAAAAATTTGGTTTTATTATTAGTTGTTTGATTTTTTTATAAACACAATAATTATCTCCCATTATGAAAATTATTAAAATATATTTGAAAATGTTTTCTAGAGAATTATTTTATTGATAAATTCTATTGAAAAGGTTGTTAGAATGAATATACTCGTATATAAATAAAATCACAAAAATTTTTACAAATTAAGTATTATTTATTATTAAGAAACATAAAATATAATATATACAAATATATAAAAAAGTATTCAACATAATTATTATGGAAAAGATTGTTTCAATATTAAAGTTTTTCGTTTACAAAATTAAAATCTAAAAATGCCAGAAATAAATCATATAAAACACAAGTAAATTGATTTTAATATTAAAAACTAATGTGCAAATTATCTAATGCTGAATCAAAAGCTTCTAAATTTTCAAGAAAAAAGTCTTCGTCAATTTTATTTTTTGACGAATAATAAATAATAAAACGACAATATAACTGTCCGCCTGGCATCTAAGAAAAAGTTAAAATACACTGAACTGAAGTTATCAATGAACTGTAAATTTATCTTACTTGCTGTAATCCGGCTCGAAGGACCATAAATATGCGTTGCGGTGCGTTGAAATTATAATAAAAATGAAATAAAGTTCGAGAATAACTGAATTGTGTATATTAGACATAGGTAAGAAAAGTACAATAATATTTGGTTTGTTTACAATTTAACAGATTCAGAAAAACATGTGTTATTTAAAAAAATAAATTAAAATCATAACTCACATGTTGAAATAGTAAATAGTAAACATTAAACAGTGGTATTGACCCACCCGCCTGTCTCCTATATTTTTACTGTGTATTTTTGGAATCGTGAAAACTCATAGAAAATGAGTTTTCTCAAAATTGTCACCAAATCCATTGGATTCCTGAGGTAGAAAACCTTTTTATAGACAAAGTACGAAGAAAATCGGTAAAGCCGTTTTTGAAATAAAATGACTGGAAATAGGTACATATAAAGATACATACAATTCCTTGCTCGTTTTATAGTATAAGATATTTTTTATTTTGTCACGTCAGATGGTTGTTTTGATTAGAATATTCATAAATCCTAAGTATTTTATTCAATTGAGATTTATGTCAATCGTTTTTTAAATCTTGTAAAACATTTGAATTTGTACGTAACTATTTTCTTCTGATTAGAATGCAAAGGAATCTTGTTAATAAACATGTAATTCAAATTAGAAAAGAATCTTGATATTCCCAAACAGATAAAAGATGTTTATATAATTCTTAGAAACAAATTCATTCAATCCTCAAAAAGTACTAAAATTAATAATAAACTGTTTTGTTGGTTATGTTCGTATTGCACTCCTAAAAGATTTTTTTTTCACGTGCCTACTATGCAATTTAAAAACATAGCACAAAATTAATCCACAAATCAAAACTTAGTTTTTAGACACTTTGCCGTTAAACTAGTTTCACTTCTAATAACTACTTCAAATGTTAACTAACCCTACATTAAAAATTGACATTTCATTATTATATTGTTTCAACATATAATGAAAGTACTATTTTGTTTGATAAAATACAGAATAAGTTATTTTACTTTGCAATCATCATATAACTGAGATTTTATTTCATTTTGTTTATATGTACTTTACTACGTGATCACATATAAATCTCATAATTTTGATAAATTAATGTATTTACACAAATATCATTGCTTTTCATTAAGTAGGAAAATAACTGATCACAATATCCAGTTGCACGATCAGTAAAACTGTTATATTTACAGTAATAACTAATATACAGCCGGAACTCTCTGGAACTTTTAATCAAAAATTGTTCCTTAGGACAAGATAAACATATTTCACAGTACAAACATGGGGTCCTAGTTTCCTGTCTGTCTGTCTGGATGTGTTTTGTATAAATCATATTATAACTCAAGAACTATTTAAGATAGAAAGTTAAAATTTAATGTACGCGTTTAACTTAATAGGTGAAACAAATGAGTAAAATATCATTGCTCTATGTGAATTCATTTCAAAATGGTGACCTTTTGAAATCTTTAGTGTCAAATTTTATGAATACCGTTACAGCTATAAACAATTTAAAAATCATGTAAAACCTGCACTATTAATAGATAAATCAATAAACGCCTTATTTACTGAAATCGAATAATAAATAACCAAAATATGACAATTTTTGTAAATCCATGTAATTTCCATAATAAAACTATACAAACCTAAAACCTTAGTTAAAAAGCAAATATGAGACGCTGCACACCATTAATCAGCTGTTTTATATCCACTTCATTTTAACAATGATTCAGTTGTTTATAATTAATGAATTATTTATAAAATTACAAATATTTCCTCAAATCAAATTTATAAAAGTTCCTCAAAGTGACGGCCTTCAATACGAATTCACAGTCTGCAATTTTATACTACAGATCGATGAACTATTTAAAAAATATTTACATTATCCTGAATTCTTGCTGCAGCTTCTACAATTTTGCCAACTAAGTCCATTTCACAGTACACTGGTGTGCTATGTACCAGTTCTTTCAAGTACCCCCACAGAAAAAAGTTTAATGGTTTGAGGTCAGGAATCTGGCAGGTTAATTTTCAGGTCCCCCACGTCCCATCCACCTCTACTCAAACGTAACATGCACGTAGTCTCTCACGCCGATACCAAAATGAGCTGGAGCTCCATCATGTTGAAGCCACATATCATGTCTGATATGAAGTGGCACATCTGCTATTAATTTATAGAAGATGTGTCTGGAAGACAAGGTACATAGGGTCGTTAGGTCTGTTAGGTAAAATGTAGGATCCTATTCTAAGATATTCTAGCTTGTTTTAGATATCCATTAGCCACATCACAAAAGTTCAAATTTCACATGGAATTAACAGTTTCCTCACTTGTAATGTAATTCTTGTTTTTAATTGATATCTTAGCTGTTTAATTAAAAAAAACATACACTTCTATATAAAACAAATTGTTGATTCCTAACAGCTAATGCTTACTTTTCCTTCTATCAACAATTCGTCACAAATAAACAGCTAAAGTTCATAACTCACGGACTCATTGTTAACATGAAGTGGACATAAAATAGCTGATTAATGGTGTGCAGCGTCTCATATTTGCTGTTTAACTATGTTTTAAGTAAGAATAGTTGTATTATGGAAATTACATGGATTTACAAAAATTGGTCACAACTTGGTTATTTATTATTCGATTTCAGTAAATAAGGTGTTATTTGATTTGTCTCTTATTAGACCAATTTTTACTTAATTTTATAGTAAAAAAACTTTCAGATTTTTGGCAATCATATACCTAAGTGAAAGCATGACATTTCAGAGATAGAGACAGATTGTAAGACCAAAGGTAATAAGTTTGGTCTTAACAACTTTTACCTGCATATCATTTAAATTACACCATACATTGAATATATTGTTTTATATTTGTTGAAATAATATTTTCCAATGCATTTAGCCTACTTTTTTGTGTGACTTAAAAATGTGACATTGTTACTAAAAGCAGAAATCTCCCCATGAAAATGTATCATCAATGAATATAAAGAATAACGTTGAGGATAGAACTGACCCCTGAAGGACGCCAGATTCTACTGACTAAATGGGACTAAGGTACATTGCTTACACTGTAATTTTCTTACTTTTACTTTCTGTCTTCTGCAACAGATGAAACGTTTGAACCAGTTTAAATCCATACTTGTAATACATTCAGCTTCTAGTTCTAATAATATAATGTTTAGATCAACGAGCTTAAAAGCTTTCTTAAAATAAATAAACACTTGTACATTTGTCTTTATTCTTTAAACTTGTATACATTTTTTCAGCTGACTATAATAAGGTATATTCAATTGATTTGCTATTTTTAAAAAAATTACTTTTTTGCCACTTAAAAATTTGTAACGGAAATGGCGGGAAAATGAAAAAAAAACAAATGGCCACCATTTTGAAACTTCAAATTGGATTAAGTTGATTTTTAGTATAAAGTAGGACCCTGTCACCTTAACTTGCTTAGCGAGTTTCAGAAATATCGGTTAAGCCAAATCTGAGATTTCTTTAGTGAAAAAAAAAAACAAAATATTGGATATAAACGAAGCATTTTTTGGGGAAAATATTATTCTATATTTTCTCTTTATTTTCACCTATATAACCGTTTCTCGACGTTTGGCACTTTACTTTTGGGACCCCTGTACATCAAGGTGTCCATTTTAACCGGGCCACCTTTGGGATCTCAGAAATTACAGCATTTACAGCAAACGTTGGGGAACTTTACATATTTTTTTAAGACTATAGAAAAAAAACTCAAATATTCAAACGCCCAATCTGGTGACTATTTGGAATTTCTTATGAAAACCCGTATCTTTCCTGGCAATTGTGGGTAAAATAAATAATTTTAGGACTAAATAGTTTTAAGGGTTTGCATTGTTTTGTCGAAGAATCTTAATGTTTTTAAGATACAAACAGTCAAATGTACTTTATGAGTTTTCAAAATGGAAATTTAAAATAAACATTCTTAGTGTAGGTAACTAAATATTTTTATAGAAATTATGTTCCTCCCAAACGTTTGAGAAGGAATATTATTACTATCATCATCATCATCACTTAGTTGTGTAATTAACTTATCATAAACATACTTAATTATATAATTGGTCGACTTTGTACTATTAAACAACTGTTTAATAACTTAAGCTACAGTTGCATTGATGTCACATGCAGTGATTTATTAGCTGCTTTTAATTATTTAAAACTACTATTTAGCCTACTTTAGCTGAAAATCAGACCAACACTACGTAGTTCGGATTCCACGTAAAGCTGTAGGTCTCATAGTTTCCCTGGTTATTAATAAATAGTCCTTTCTGAGCTAAGTCGAATTCAAATAGTAACAATCACTACACACGTTCATCTACACTCATCACACTCATTCACCCCTCATATTTTCCCATATCTTTACGATCGGCGTCTTAGAGATGAATAATGAATAATGATAATTTTATTCGTTTGAACATGAGAACGAACTTGGTGTTCCAACAGAATGGAGCACCAGCTCACAACAGCATCACAGCGGGAGATTTGTTGAACATTAGTTTCCGTGACAAGTTGATCGCTTCGAATGGACCCGTGGCATGGCCTCCTCGGTCTCCTGACCTAATCCTTTTGAGTTTTTCTGTGGGTCATCAAAAATATAATCTTTATGAAATCCGTTATGCTGCTGTAGATGGGATGCAAGTTAGAATAAGACAGATTTTACAATCCATTTTCCACACAGTAATATCAAAAGCGACGAGAAGTACATTTATTTGAACTACTGCATGTGTATACAATGAAGGTTTCAATTTTGAACAAATAATTTAGGCCTAAAGTCGAGCAATATAGACTAAGCCTACTTGTATTTTGAATTTGAAATATCTATTAAAATATATGAAATATACATTATGATCGTTAATTTATGTTTGCTGAGAGTAATTTTGAAGTATCATTTGACCATGTTTATATTGCATTTGTTAAAATTAAAATCAACTTTATTAATAAAATATATTAATAGTGTACATGAACCTGAACCTGGTAAATAAAACTGTAAGTTATTTTCTTCTATATTTGCTAAATTAAAAAAATTAAATTCATCTCCACCATATTTACTTGGTGTGTCTTCTTTTTAATTGAACTTTCGACTGGTTTAGTTATATAAATGGTAAATGTATATCAAAATTACTATTCAATAATAAACACGTCATACACTTATGTTTTTACTTACAATCACCATAAACCATAGACGTTCCAATAGGAAATTTTAAAGTTGGTCACCATATAAGAAAATGGCAGTAGATTATTTAAGTTTAACAACAACAGTCCTTTCCTAATATTCCAAATACGACCTACAAACATGCCTCGCAATAGCCCAACCACTGGATTACAATACTTTCCTTGTGTAATGTCAATATTAAAACTACGTTCTAAAAACATGTCTCATATTTCCCAAACACTGTATTTGTATTACTTCCCTTATGGAACATCAATATTCTAACTACGTCCTACAAACATACCTCGCAATAGCCCAACCACTGGATTACAATACTTTCCTTGTGTAACATCAATATTCCAACTACGACCTACAAACAAGTCTCGCAATAGCCCAACCATTGTATTTACATTACTTTCCTTGTATAACATCAATATTCCAACTACGACCTACAAACATATCTCGCAATAGCCCAACCATTGTATTTACATTACTTTCCTTGTGTAAAATCAATATTCCAACTACAACCTACAAACATGTCTCGCAACTGGTCAACCATTGTATTTACATTACTTTCCTTATATAATACCAATATTTTAACTAAATCCTACAAACATATCTCGCAATAGCCCAACCACTGTATTTACATTACTCTCCTTGTGTAACATCAATATTCCAACTACGTCCAACAAACATGTCTCGCAATAGCCCAACCATTGTATTTACATTACTTTCCTTGTATAACATCAATATTCCAACTACGACCTACAAACATATCTCGCAATAGCCCAACCATTGTATTTACATTACTTTCCTTGTGTAACATCAATATTCCAACTACGACCTACAAACAAGTCTCGCAATAGCCCAACCATTGTATTTACATTACTTTCCTTGTGTAACATCAATATTCCAACTACGACCTACAAACATGTCTCGCAACTGGTCAACCATTGTATTTACATTACTTTCCTTATATAATACCAATATTTTAACTAAATCCTACAAACATATCTCGCAATAGCCCAACCACTGTATTTACATTACTCTCCTTGTGTAACATCAATATTCCAACTACGTCCAACAAACATGTCTCGCAATAGCCCAACCATTGTATTTACATTACTTTCCTTGTAAAACATCATTATTCCAACTATGTCCTACAAACACATCTCGCAATAGCCCAACCCCTGTATTTACAATACTTTCATTGTGTAACATCAATATTCCAACTACGACCTAAACACGTCTCGCAATAGTCCAACCATTGTATTTATATTACTTTCCTTATAAAACATCAGTACTCCAACTATGTCCTACAAACACATCTCGCAATAGCCCAACCCCTGTATTTACAATACTTTCATTGTGTAACATCAATATTCCAACTACGTCCAACAAACATGTCTCGCAATAGCCCAACCATTGTATTTACATTACTTTTCTTGTAAAACATCAGTATTCCAACTATGTCCTACAAACACATCTCGCAATAGCCCAACCACTGTATTTACATTACTTGCCTTATGTAACACCAATATTCCGACTACGTCCAACAAACATGTCTCAGATAGCCCTAACCACTGTATTTACATTACTTCTTTGTGTGACACTAATAGCCAACTACGTCCTATAAATATATCTCAGATAGCCCCAACCACTGTATTTACATTACTTCCTTGTGTGACACCAATAGTTAACTACGTCCTATAAATATATCTCAGATAGCCCCAACCACTGTATTTACATTACTTCCTTGTGACACCAAAAGTTAAACTACGTCCTACAAATATATCTCAGATAGTCCAACCACTGTATTTACATTACTTCCTTGTGACACCAATAGTTAAACTACGTCCTACAAATATATCTCAGATAGCCCCAACCACTGTATTTACATTACTTCCTTGTGACACCAATAGTTAAACTACGTCCTACAAATATATCTCAGATAGCCCCAACCACTGTATTTACATTACTTCCTTGTGTGACACCAATAGTTAAACTACGTCCTACAAATATATCTCAGATAGCCCCAACCACTGTATTTACATTACTTCCTTGTGACACCAATAGTTAAACTACGTCCTACAAATATATCTCAGATAGCCCAACCACTGTATTTACATTACTTCCTTGTGACACCAATAGTTAAACTACGTCCTACAAATATATCTCAGATAGTCCCAACCACTGTATTTACATTACTTCCTTGTGACACCAATAGTTAAACTACGTCCTACAAATATATCTCAGATAGCCCCAACCACTGTATTTACATTACTTCCTTGTGACACCAATAGTTAAACTACGTCCTACAAATATATCTCAGATAGCCCCAACCACTGTATTTACATTACTTCCTTGTGACACCAATAGTTAAACTACGTCCTACAAATATATCTCAGATAGTCCAACCACTGTATTTACATTACTTCCTTGTGACACCAATAGTTAAACTACGTCCTACAAATATATCTCAGATAGTCCAACCACTGTATTTACATTACTTCCTTGTGACACCAATAGTTAAACTACGTCCTACAAATATATCTCAGATAGCCCCAACCACTGTATTTACATTACTTCCTTGTGACACCAATAGTTAAACTACGTCCTACAAATATATCTCAGATAGCCCCAACCACTGTATTTACATTACTTCCTTGTGACACCAATAGTTAAACTACGTCCTACAAATATATCTCAGATAGCCCCAACCACTGTATTTACATTACTTCCTTGTGACACCAATAGTTAAACTACGTCCTACAAATATATCTCAGATAGTCCAACCACTGTATTTACATTACTTCCTTGTGTGACACCAATAGTTCAACTACGTCCTACAAATATATCTCAGATAGCCCCAATCACTGTATTTACATTACTTCCTTGTGACACCAATAGTTAAACTACGTCCTACAAATATATCTCAGATAGCCCCAACCACTGTATTTACATTACTTCCTTGTGACACCAATAGTTAAACTACGTCCTACAAATATATCTCAGATAGCCCCAACCACTGTATTTACATTACTTCCTTGTGACACCAATAGTTAAACTACGTCCTACAAATATATCTCAGATAGCCCCAACCACTGTATTTACATTACTTCCTTGTGACACCAATAGTTAAACTACGTCCTACAAATATATCTCAGATAGCCCCAACCACTGTATTTACATTACTTCCTTGTGACACCAATAGTTCAACTACGTCCTACAAATATATCTCAGATAGCCCCAACCACTGTATTTACATTACTTCCTTGTGACACCAATAGTTCAACTACGTCCTACAAATATATCTCAGATAGCCCCAACCACTGTATTTACATTACTTCCTTGTGACACCAATAGTTCAACTACGTCCTACAAATATATCTCAGATATCCCAACCACTGTATTTACATTACTTCCTTGTGCGACACCAATAGTTAAACTACGTCCTACAAATATATCTCAGATAGCCCCAACCACTGTATTTACATTACTTCCTTGTGACACCAATAGTTAAACTACGTCCTACAAATATATCTCAGATAGCCCCAACCACTGTATTTACATTACTTCCTTGTGACACCAATAGTTCAACTACGTCCTACAAATATATCTCAGATATCCCAACCACTGTATTTACATTACTTCTTTGTGTGACACCAATAGTTAAACTACGTCCTACAAATATATTTCAGATAGCCCCAACCACTGAGACATGTTTGTAGGAAGTATTTGGACTATTGGTGTCACACAAGGAAGTAATGTAAATACAGTGGTTGGGGCTATCTGATATATATGTAGGACGTACTTAGACTATTGGTGTCATACAAGGAAGTAATGTAAATACAGTGGTTGGGGCTATCTGAGATATATTTGTAGGACGTAGCTGAACTATTGGTGTCACAATGAAGTAATGTAAATACAGTGGTTGGGGCTATCTAAAACATATTTGTAGGACGTAGTTGAACTATTGGTGTCATACAAGGAAGTAATGTAAATACAGTGGTTGTGGCTATCTGAGTCATATATATAGGACGTAGTTGAACTATTGGTGTCACAAGGAAGTAATGTAAATACAGTGGTTGGGCTATCTGAGGTATATTTGTAGGACGTAGTTGAACTATTGGTGTCGCACAAGGAATTAATGTAAATACAGTGGTTGGGGCTATCTGAGATATATTTGTAGGACGTAGTTGAACTATTGGTGTCACAAGGAAGTAATGTAAATACAGTGGTTGGGGCTATCTGAGATATATTTGTAGGACGTAGTTGAACTATTGGTGTCACAAGGAAGTAATGTAAATACAGTGGTTGGGCTATCTGAGACATATTTATAGGACGTAGTTGAACTATTGGTGTCACAAGGAAGTAATGTAAATACAGTGGTTGTGGCTATGTGAGACATATTTATAGGACGTAGTTGAACTATTGGTGTCACAAGGAAGTAATCTAAATACAGTGGTTGGGCTATCTGAGACATATTTATAGGACGTAGTTGAACTATTGGTGTCACAATGAAGTAATGTAAATACAGTGGTTGGGGCTATCTGAGATATATTTGTAGGACGTAGTTGAACTATTGGTGTCGCACAAGGAATTAATGTAAATACAGTGGTTGGGGCTATCTGAGATATATTTGTAGGACGTAGTTGAACTATTGGTGTCACACAAGGAAGTAATGTAAATACAGTGGTTGGGGCTATCTGAGATATATTTATAGGACGTAGTTAACTATTGGTGTCACACAAGGAAGTAATGTAAATACAGTGGTTAGGGCTATCTGAGATATATTTATAGGACGTAGTTGAGCTATTAGTGTCACACAAGGACGTTATGTAAATACAGTGGTTGGTCAATCTGAGATATATTTATAGGACGTAGTTGAACTATTAGTGTCACACATGGAAGTAATGTAAATACAGTGTTTCCATAAGGAGACACCAATAGTTCTACAACGTCCTACAAATATATCTCAGATAGCCCAACCACTGTATTTACATTACTTCCTTGTGTAACACCAATATTCAAAATACTTCCTAAAAACATGTCTCAGATAGCCCAACCACTGTATTTACATTACTTCCTTGTGTGACACCAATAGTTCAACTACGTCCTACAAAAATATCTCAGATAGCCCAACCACTGTATTTACATTACTTCCTTGTTTGACACCAATAGGTCAACTACGTCCTACAAATATATCTCAGATAGCCCAACCACTGTATTTACATTACTTCCTTGTGTGACACCAATAGTTATACTACGTCCTACAAATATATCTCAGATAGCCCAACCACTGTATTTACAATACTTCCTTGTGTGACACCAAGAGTTCAACTACGTCCTACAAATATATCTCAGATAGCCCAACCACTGTATTTACATTACTTCCTTGTATGACACCAATATTTCAACTACTTCCTACAAATATATCTCAGATAGCCCCAACCACTGTATTTACATTACTTCCTTGTGTGACATCAATATTCGAAATACTTCCTACAAACATGTCTCAGATAGCCCAACCACTGTATTTACATTACTTCCTTGTGCGACACCAATAGTTCAACTACGTCCTACAAATATATCTCAGATAGCCCCAACCACTGTATTTACATTACTTCCTTGTGTGACACCAAGAGTTCAACTACGTCCTACAAATATATCTCAGATAGCCCAACCACTGTATTTACATTACTTCCTTGTATGACACCAATAGTTCAACTACGTCCTACAAATATATCTCAGATAGCACAACCACTGTATTTACATTACTTCCTTGTGTGACACCAATAGTTCAACTACGTCCTACAAATATATCTCAGATAGCACAACCACTGTATTTACATTACTTCCTTGTGTGACACCAATAGTTCAATAGTTCAACTACGTCCTACAAATATATCTCAGATAGCCCCAACCACTGTATTTACATTACTTCCTTGTGTGACACCAATAGTTCAACTACGTCCTACAAATATATCTCAGATATCCCAACCACTGTATTTACATTACTTCTTTGTGTGACAACAATAGTTAAACTACGTCCTACAAATATATTTCAGATAGCCCCAACCACTGAGACATGTTTGTAGGAAGTATTTGGACTATTGGTGTCACACAAGGAAGTAATGTAAATATAGTGGTTGGGGCTATCTGATATATTTGTAGGACGTACTTGGACTATTGGTGTCATACAAGGAGGTAATGTAAATACATTGGTTGGGGCTATCTGAGATATATTTGTAGGACTATTGAACTATTGGTTGAACGTAGTTGAACTATTGGTGTCAGAAGGAAGTAATGTAAATACAGTGGTTGGGGCTATCTGAGATATATTTGTAGGACGTAGTTGAACTATTGGTGTCACAATGAAGTAATGTAAATGCAGTGGTTGGGCTATCTGAGATATATTTGTAGGACGTAGTTGAACTATTGGTGTCACACAAGGAAGTAATGTAAATACAGTGGTTGGGGCTATCTGAGATATATTTATAGGACGTAGTTGAGCTATTAGTGTCACACAAGGACGTTATGTAAATACAGTGGTTGGTCAATCTGAGATATATTTATAGGACGTAGTTGAACTATTGGTGTCACACATGGAAGTAATGTAAATACAGTGTTTCCATAAGGAGACACCAATAGTTCTACAACGTCCTACAAATATATCTCAGACAGCCCAACCACTGTATTTACATTACTTCCTTGTATGACACCAATAGTCCAAGTACGTCCTACAAATATATCAGATAGCCTCAACCACTGTATTTACATTACTTCCTTGTATGACACCAATAGTCCAAGTACGTCCTACAAATATATCTCAGATAGCCCAACCACTGTATTTACATTACTTCCTTGTGTGACACCAATAGTTAAACTACGTCCTACAAATATATCTCAGATAGCCCCAACCACTGTATTTACATTACTTCCTTGTGTGACACCAATAGTTAACTACGTCCTATAAATATATCTCAGATAGCCCAACCACTGTATTTACATTACTTCCTTTTGTGACACCAAGAGTTCAACTACGTCCTACAAATATATCTCAGATAGCCCAACCACTGTATTTACATTACTTCCTTGTGTGACATCAATATTCGAAATACTTCCTACAAACATGTCTCAGATAGCCCAACCATAGTATTTACATTACTTCCTTGTGTGACACCAATAGTTAAACTACGTCCTACAAATATATCTCAGATAGCCCCAACCACTGTATTTACACTACTTCCTTGTGTGACACCAATAGTTCAACTACGTCCTACAAATATATCTCAGATAGCCCAACCACTGTATTTACATTACTTCCTTGTATGACACCAATAGTCCAAGTACGTCCTACAAATATATCAGATAGCCCCAACCACTGTATTTACATTACTTCCTTGTATGACACCAATAGTCCAAGTACGTCCTACAAATATATCTCAGATAGCCCAACCACTGTATTTACATTACTTCCTTGTGTCACACCAATAGTTAAACTACGTCCTACAAATATATCTCAGATAGCCCCAACCACTGTATTTACACTACTTCCTTGTGTGACACCAATAGTTCAACTACGTCCTACAAATATATCTCAGATAGCACAACCACTGTATTTACATTACTTCTTTGTGTGACACCAAGAGTTCAACTACGTACTACAAATATATCTCAGATAGCACAACCACTGTATTTACATTACTTCCTTCAATGACACCAATAGTTCAACTACGTCCTACAAATATATCTCAGATAGCACAACCACTGTATTTACATTACTTCTTTGTGTGACACCAAGAGTTCAACTACGTACTACAAATATATCTCAGATAGCACAATTACTGTATTTACATTACTTCCTTGAATGACACCAATAGTTCAACTACGTCCTACAAATATATCTCAGATAGCCCCAACCACTGTATTTACATTACTTCCTTGTGTGACACCAAGAGTTCAACTACGTACTACAAATATATCTCAGATAGCACAACCACTGTATTTACATTACTTCTTTGTGTGACACCAAGAGTTCAACTACGTACTACAAATATATCTCAGATAGCACAACCACTGTATTTACATTACTTCCTTGAATGACACCAATAGTTCAACTACGTCCTACAAATATATCTCAGATAGCCCCAACCACTGTATTTACATTACTTCCTTGTGTGACACCAAGAGTTCAACTACGTACTACAAATATATCTCAGATAGCACAACCACTGTATTTACATTACTTCCTTGTGTGACACCAAGAGTTCAACTACGTACTACAAATATATCTCAGATAGCACAACCACTGTATTTACATTACTTCCTTGAATGACACCAATAGTTCAACTACGTCCTACAAATATATCTCAGATAGCCCCAACCACTGTATTTACATTACTTCCTTCTGACACCAATAGTTCAACTACGTTCAACCAATAGTTCAATAGTCCTACAAATATATCTCAGATAGCCACAACCACTGTATTTACATTACTTCCTTGAGTGACACCAATAGCCAAATATTTCCTACAAACATGTCTCACCCTACCTCATTTACCTGAGCGAATGAGTCTATAAGAATTTAATTTTTGATTATTTTAATTTGTAAGTGTGTTAGATTATAGTAATATTATATTGTATTAGTTACTTGTTCACTTTTATATTTTCTTTAATTAGAATTTTTTACAATTGAGTTTTGTTTGAATTTTAGTTTTGTTTGTTTGAAATTATAATTTATATTCTTTATATTGTTTATATAGTTTTACAAACATAGATGAGTGGAAGAGAGGACTTCATAATATTAACTCCACCTTTAAATAAATCATTCATTCTCACTATAGCCGAACTACTGTTTTTACATTACTTCCTTCCATAATCTATAACACCAATATTCCAACTACGTCCTTCAAATATGTCTTACCTTCTCCCACCCACTGTGCCTACTTGTGGTTCACCTTAGTCCTTACAAACAGTCTTGGTGCTCTATCACGTCTCTAAACTAACACAGACCCAAGTCCCTATAAACACTGTTGGAAACTAAATGTTATGCCAGTGCTTAGAGAGTCTAGCTGCAGGACACAAACCACGGTTTGTGCTGGAGCCCTTCGTAAACCACCGACGCTTAGACCTCGTATGACATCTTTATGAAGCAGTAATGTAGCCGCTGCATCTAAGCCTATTGTACACTGGGAGGCGACTCATCTTCGTTCTTAATTCTATCTTATAAATCGCATAATACGAAATATAGGATCACGTTTATAGTTATTATGTAATTAATGTTCTTTATTTTTTTAGTTTAAGTGCTAACATGTAGAATACCTATTTAGAAGTAAATTTATGTTATAATCATACGTTATAAAAATTGTACTTTTTCATTTAAAAACTGCTACATAACTGTACGTTAGAGGGAGTTATCAGAGCTATCACCGCTGCTACATAACTGTACGTTAGAGGGAGTTATCAGAGCTATCACCGCTGCTACATAACTGTACGTTAGAGGGAGTTATCAGAGCTATCACCGCTGCTACATAACTGTACGTTAGAGGGAGTTATCAGTATTGGACAATAAATTTTGTCAAAAATTAGGGAATTAAAACAGGAAACAAATGACTATTGAGTAACTGTTCAGTATTCACATATTATATGGCACTCATACCTAAAACTAGTCTAACGCAGAAATATCACTTAAGGAACTGCAAAACGAGCAACCAAAATTAATTGAACGAAAAATGTATTTAAAAAATTAAATAAAATTCTTGCGAACATCATAAATTCACCAAGATACATACATAGAGACGAAAAATACAAATATTGAGAGAGTAGAACGTTTTAAGTGTTAAGTTGAATGGATTTTTTTTTGATTTTTTACTAAAGGAGAGGCCGATTTCCTCCTTAACCTTACCGTGTCCATTCCTCACAGACTATTGATCTGTGCGAGGAACTTAATTTGAAGGCTCGTCTTAAAAACGTACTTATATCAAACGCTTTCTACAGCGTGGACGAGTTCCTTGCACATAACTGGGAGACCTAGTAATGCCAAATGACCCTCAAATATTGGCATGGCACAGGGAGGTGGAGTGGCCGCTATCTATTTATTTAGTTATGTATTTATTTATTTTAGTTTTAATATTTTAACCCAGTTTAAATGAGAGCGTGAATGTAGGACAGTTTGTATGTTTGTATGAACCTATTTATTTAGTTATATATTTATTATTTAGTTTCAGAATTTTAATCTAGTATAAATGAGAGAGTGAATGTAAGACATCTTGTATGTTTGTATGCACCGTCTTTAAGATTGTATGTATAGGATAGGTTATTTTTATTATTAATATTGACTATTGCGATGCAATTCATGTAATTGTCTTCATGCAATAAAACATTTGAATTTGAATTTAATTAGACAGAGTAAGGGGGCGAACCAGTACAGTAGAAGGTGAATCTTTCAGTCTAGGCCGGATTCGAACCAGCGCTATCTCTTACCCAAGCTCAAAATCCTGACGCCTTAGACCACTCGGCCACCGGCTCGCCCAAGTTGGAATGCATAGTAAAAGAAAGCTCCTCAAACCAAGGCACAGAAACTGGTGTTACTTGTTAGCGTTTCAGTTAACTAAGGATACATACAACAACAAAAATACTACCTCCGTATTCAAGATAATTTAAACAATACAGCACAGTTATAAAACCGAGTGTAATATGTCCTGCAGAAGCTCTTACAGTTAACAATAAAGCATAGCTAGAAAGTTTAGAGAAGAATGTAAAATAATAATAAAATAAATAACATAGACACTAGGTTCCAATTTTCAAAATAATTAAATAAAACTAGAATAAAGAAATTATATGGAAAGATCGAAAAATTCTCAGTTACCATAAGAAAAAGGTCTATAAGTTTCTACAAACGTAACTTTGGTAGGTGGAGGATAGTACTTACAAATTACTCTTAGATTTATTTTACGATAAAAACAGGAGACTGGCTCAACAATGTTTTAGAAGACTTACATGAATCAATAAATACTAGGGGACACTCCTGCGTGCTTCACGTGCCAATCCCGTCACTCACTGCGCTCGTTACTCTTGGTTTCCGGCTGTGAATTTTTAGTACAAAATATAACAGTAGGTTAACTGTATAACGGAAAGTTACAATATTAAAGTGTATTTACAGTATCTCACTCACATTACTCGCGTTGCTACCTATTTATTAGTATAAACACCCAATGATATTAATTAACCTGTTTCAAACGTGTTCATTTCATTTGTTTTTGTTTAACAGCTTAAGATAAATTAAATAATTAAAATATATGTATTATAATTACGGTGGCCATATTTCCTTTCAAGTATTTCGGGACCTCTGACACTTATAAAGGAGTCAAAATTACGTTAAGATGTTAGGAGTCGAAGTTTTATGCAATAGTGTTTTGCAATATAGTTTGTTCTTGCTTCAATACTATATTTCTCTAATTTCAGTAATAAACTCTATAATAAAATTTTCTTAAATAAAGAGCGGGTTTTAAAGACAAAATATATAGAAACTAAATAATAAAAGCAAAAATAAAAAAAAATATAGATTATAATTTTTGTACAACTTACTATTGCAGTGCAGCAGCACTAGTTGCTGAAATTCAAAGCTTCGTACATTTGAAGGAAAACTCAATACTAGGAGACTTGTAAGAATTATCTTTCTTTGTATATTTAACCTACGTAATTGCAATACTTGGTATATCAGTTAAATACATTTTTATCTCCTTTTGTATCGGACTAAACATTAAAATGCATGTAATCAGGTATAGAAAAGCAAAAACATTTTCAAATAGATATACAATATGTTTAAAAATCTTGAACCATGATATCTATGGTTTGCTCCAATCGTTTTTATCTGTTGAGGAGAGCTTATTAACTAATATACTGTTCTTATTTATTTGACTGTAAATGTCAGTTCACGACTCACCATCGGTGTACATTTTATTGTCATTGATGATTTTTCTGTAAGCCAGAAATGATTAATTAAGGAAAATGTTATGTTGTATTGACATAAAATCCGGGACTTTTTTGTACTTTTTCGGGACATTGGGAAATTGGTCTCGCATTCGGGACTGTCACAGGTAAACCGGGACGAATGGTCACCGTAATTATATTGCCATTGAACATTTTAAGTTCAGTATAGAAGAGTCATAAAATCAAATGTGAATAAACCATGCTTACAACCTTCCCTGGTTTAACATTATGAAAGATCTAACCTCCTTACTATTACAAACACCATTGTTTAAATTCCAACAGAATCTGCTAAAACTGTTTTAAAACGATTACTTACATCTGATCAGTTGTCCGGGTTTTTCTTTATTCAAATCTCTCACCATGTCCAGTGTCTCATGGCCAAAAACGTACTTTGAGGGCTTCCCAATCCCATGTCCTTCAGAGTGAAAATATTGAAGACTTTATTGCACAATTACGAACAGAGGCAAATTTTTTGACACCTCAACCGTTTAAATTGGTCAAAAATAAGGGTGGAGTTGCGTCGACAAAAACGGGTTCATGTATATATGTAAGGATTGGGGCCCTACGTATTGAAATGAATGTCTTATTGTAGTCTTATTTATATCTGGAGTCTTAAATAAACGTTGTTCCCTGATCCCCACATTATACACAATAGAATAAGTATTCTATTCTTAGTCTACCACTTCATGTGCAAAACAGACTTATTGTTGTTACTAATCCACTGTTAGTTGGGTCGTACAAGAGAAATAGAAAAGAAGTCCGTAGTGAATATGATTTATTGGAATAATGTGAAATAAGATAAAAACTCTTTACCTTTCATTGTAATGCTTTATTTAAAAAACCCTCAATAATTAGTCGTAATTATCCATTCTTGTTTATTAAATTTATATTTAAAATCATTAGGAGGTATGTTCGTTTGTTTGATGGATTGTATAACTATTTCTCTCGCAAAAAAAATACAAGTTCTGAATTTGATAGTTATTCCAACAATCAAGTCAACAATTAATTCGGTTCAGTTGATACAGTTCTGGTAGTGGTCGCTTGGAGCACTGCCAGTCCTCCGTTGTTTGGTCGGATGCCGCGAGATGGCAGTGGCATTCAGCATAAAGAGCGCGCGACTCGAACGGGGATATCGCCTCGCTACGATCACATGTGGTCTTTGTTCGGGCTAATACCGTAGATTCCGTAGACCTCTAGTCCAGCAGCCAGTGTAGCCGGCGTCTCAGTGGGCGTAGAGGGTGTCGAGTCGGTCGTTGGACTTGTGGTTTTAGTTACTCTCAGTTTTAGGTTAGTTTTCTGAGCAAAGGTAAGTTTAGTAGTACTTTACTTTAATAAATAATTAAATGTTACTTTAATTTAGTAAGATTCATTGGAGTTGGATTAATTTAGTTAGAAAAATAAATTAATACATTATTTAGAGGTTAGTAAAATAATATTTACTATTCAATGGTTGAAGACGTTTTGTAATGTTTGAAAAACTTAATTGCTATTTATAAACACTGTCAAAGTGCTTTCTTTGACATTTTAATTAATTATGTTTATAAATGCCGTTAAAGTTAAATATAATAAAGTAATAAAAATGTACCCTCTTATCAAAGTTTTATGAACAAGGTTTTTTCGTAAATAACGTCACTCCTTGGTAAATTTAAAAGTAAAATGTAGCAGCTTTCCTTTAAATTTCATTTTATTACTTTATGAGGAAAAAGTATACAAATAAATACGTTTGATGTGTCAATACTTATAATAAGAAAGTATTTATTGTTTGAGAAAATCCAACATCTCGCAAGAAACAGACTAGTAAATAGCACAGTAAATAACTAACAGGTTACGTACCTTATCGTCCTCAATTCCTGTAAAGTAATAAACTGTATAGTAATACAGTTTAAAATTGAGGACGATAAGGTAAGTGACCTGTTTTTTCAAGTGCCAATTCCAGAAGGCTAATCATGAATAAATAACTAACCTACAACTTAGAGCACGTAAGCTTATTTTGATCTTTTAAATTTTAGGTCACTATGCAGTTTCTTGCCACCTAACAACATTTGAATACTTTGCCTGAAATGGGTCGCAAATAACGTATTTTACCGAAAAATTCGAAAACCCAATGCCACAACTTTTAGTAGGCCTATATTTGATATTTGGTTGATTTAAATGATATGTTAATCATCTTTTTATTTTTATGTGTTTTTAGTGCTGAATACGAATTTGAAAACTACTTTCGTCTGTAACAGTTATTTCTCGAGATATAACGAACTACTTTCGCGCCGTATCGCGATTAGCGGCCATTACGTGATCATTATAAACACCAACTATTCGCCACAAAAATCGAATTCACCCATATTCCCACTGGAATGACAGCCAGCAGGCCGATCTGGAGGCCAGGCACTCGAATTGCTAATTGCTCAACGCAAATTACGATTTTTTGTTGAGTAAATAGACAATTAGGATAAGTTAGATGTTAAGTTTGTTAGGTCAGTAAAACTTGTATTTTTCGGGCCGAAAAAATAATTTTATTGAAAAACCAATCACAGTATATAATCATGTTCAGCATAAAAAACATACACAATGCAAAAAACCTGTTGAAAAATAACGATTTTAAAAATTCGTTTTTTTCATCATCACATAAACACTCTGATCTTTTGGTAAAAAACGATTTCGGCGCGTTTTAAATCTACCTTCTTAAGAGATATACATTCATATTTCATATTTCACCAATTTTTCAAGAAAACAATCGTATTTGTAAGAGGTGGCAAAAAAGTACATGATTACCTAATTTTATTTTACAAAGCCTCCTTCTTATGATAAACTTCTTAATTATCTTTGTTAAGCCTTAAAAGACTTTGAGGCGTAAATGATAAAGTAAATAAGCATAATCATCCAAAAACACCTTATACTGGCAGAAGTTTGGATACTTTTATAGTGTTTGACATGTTTTCTCGTCAACTTAGGCCATTAAAAAATCAATTAGTCTTGTTCTAGGCAGGAAATCTGAAGGCATACATATGCAAACTAAACATATATGCATAATAAGTAGGGCATATAAGTAAAATAATTTCATGGCTTTGAAGCATACCTTGATTCTTCCGCAATAATATACAATTAATTACACTTAATAATATCTTATCGTTTCATTTTTTCGTGTTTCTTTTATATCTTTACGAATTTATTAGAAAACAAATAAACATTGACATCCCGATAATAACAAGTGGGTGCTAGTTCCATATATATATATATAATAGTAATAATTTCTTTACATTTAATATTTATTAAATAGGTTCTCACTGTCATTGTTATGTAATAGTTAAACTTACAGTTATAGTTTTAAACTATTGGAATACAAATATTATAATTTTTACGGCTGCTGCTCTATAGTAAAGTATTTGGTTACATGTTATATTAAGTATAAGATTTGGGATAGAAGTACAAGTGATAATGGGATAAACGTGTTTTATAGTCTGACCTTTTAACAATTAATTAACGACCTTGGGAAAAGTATTACTTAAAACCGACAGTTTAGATTGTCAGGCCAAGTTAGGTTAGTTTAAAATCGACAGTTTAGATTGTTAGACCAAGTTAGGTTAGTTTAAAATCGACAGTTTAGATTGTTAGACCAAGTTAGGTTAGTTTAAAATCGACAGTTTAGATTGTCAGGCCAAGTTAGGTTAGTTTAAAATCGGAGTTTAGATTGTCAGGCCAAGTTAGGTTAGTTTAAAATCGCAGTTTAGATTGTTAGGCCAAGTTAGGTTAGTTTAAAATCGCAGTTTGGATTGTCAGGCCAAGTTAGGTTAGTTTAAAATCGCAGTTTAGATTGTCAGGCCAAGTTAGGTTAGTTTAAAATCGACAGTTTAGATTGTTAGACCAAGTTAGGTTAGTTTAAAATTGACAGTTTAGATTGTTAGACCAAGTTAGGTTAGTTTAAAATCGACAGTTTAGATTGTTAGACCAAGTTAGGTTAGTTTAAAATCGACAGTTTAGATTGTCAGGCCAAGTTAGGTTAGTTTAAAATCGCAGTTTAGATTGTCAGGCCAAGTTAGGTTAGTTTAAAATCGACAGTTTAGATTGTTAGACCAAGTTAGGTTAGTTTAAAATCGACAGTTTAGATTGTTAGACCAAGTTAGGTTAGTTTAAAATCGCAGTTTAGATTGTCAGGCCAAGTTAGGTTAGTTTAAAATCGACAGTTTAGATTGTTAGACCAAGTTAGGTTAGTTTAAAATCGACAGTTTAGATTGTTAGACCAAGTTAGGTTAGTTTAAAATCGACAGTTTAGATTGTTAGACCAAGTTAGGTTAGTTTAAAATCGACAGTTTAGATTGTCAGGCCAAGTTAGGTTAGTTTAAAATCGCAGTTTAGATTGTCAGGCCAAGTTAGGTTAGTTTAAAATCGACAGTTTAGATTGTCAAGCCAAGGTACGTTAGTTTAAAATCGAAAATCGACAGTTTAGATTGTCCGTCCAAGTTAGGTTAGTTTAAAATCGTGTGATCGCCATAAGTCAAATCAAATTCATTATTTGTCGAGTAACAATAGTTACTGTAACATGTGAGTACCAGACTGGCATATACAAAAATTGGTTAATTTCATACAGGAAATATGCTGTTTTTTTCCTTTTGGTATTGTTTTTCTGAATCACTTTTGATTAATGTATTATAGGTTAATTACCTTAAATATACAAGTGATCCTTTTATGCCATCATCAGATCCTTAATAAACTTAAAATAAAATAAAGTTTATTAAGGATCTGATGAAGGCATAAAATGCCGAAACGCGTAATTCAAGAGGATTTATTGGATCACTGGCAGATTGAGGGTAATTAACCTATAGTACATTAATATGCTATATGCTTATAAACATTTATGAATAATAAATGATAGCGAAGTATTTTTACCAGCCTATGCATGGGAATGAGAATTGAAATGAAATGAACATTATGTTTCCAATTATGAGCACAAAGTGCTTATATTGTTATATTTGTGTATTTTGTACTTGTTTTGCAATACATTTGTGTATTTTGTGCTTATATTGTAATATATTTCTGTTGTGTGATGTTCACATGTACTGTATTTGTACTAAATCGTGTTATGCTAATTAAAAACCGAATTATGAGGTCGAATATCAGATGGCTAAATAAAAATCAGAGTGCCATTTTTCCATTAGCTCATCTTTCGTGTCTAGACTTGAGATCTAACCAAGTTTTTCCCTCCGAAATTTAATCCCGTTATGACCAAATACGTCACTTCATGGTGCTTTCTTTTTATTAGATTATGATTGTGTACTCTGTCAAAGAGTTAACTCATCAGAGATTCCTGTCTCTCTCTGTGCCAGGACCATCCATAATGTCGCGGTAGTAAGTGTGATGGTGATAGTGTTGTGTCTGGAAGAGGCACGTTCCCGTCTGGCCTGCCAGGAGGGCGTTCACCCGCCAGGGCACAGTTCCGCGAGTGAAACATAGACCGGCTCCCAAGAACAACCTCCTCCAAATAATTTAGCTTCTCTAAATAAGGAAATATGTGATAAATGCTGTGGACTTATCGCTGAGTTGTAGAGAACAAATTCTTTACACTAAATGACTAAAATTGTTCTCTTGTTTTATTGTTAAGAACAGTAACGAAATATTTTTCGCTTAAGGTGTTCACAAAATGTAATCGATTAGTTGTAAAAATAAAGAAAATAATAATATTAAGAATATCAGCTATTACTAAGTAAGACATCAGTTAAATAGTACAGAATAATATAAAAAAAAAAAAACAAAAAAAAAAAAAAAACAATAATTTCAGCTTAGCACTGCAAGAAATATATTATTATGTGACGTTTTGTTTTATTTGTGTAGAATATATAATATCATATATTATAATTTAAATGTAGATATCCAGTGATACCTTTTTCTGTATGAACAATTAAATTTACTGATTATATTGATTGTAATTATCGGTTTAGTCTAATAATTAGTATAAATATTTAAACCTACTAACTGATTACGTAACTTAGTGTGCAACTACTCATATTGTATTACTGTATGTTTTTTCTGTTTCTAATTTCTATTAGAATATATTACATTTTTCAAATTCAATATTATAATTATGTTGATTCAGACTATCTCAGCGTGGTTATTTGTTACTGATTGAAATACGGTAGGTGTTTTATGTGACTGATAATGTTCAGTTTTTCTTTAGTGTTTATCAATTAATTAAGACACCGATCGTCAAGGCGTGGGAGAAATTGGTAGCGATCGGGGTCATCGGAGGATACCGAAGACGACTGATTCTTAGAGAGAGCTATCTATTTATAGTTTATAAGCCAGGGCAATTAAGGAACATACAGTTTAACGGGAATTCCGAACCACGTAGCTCTAGTCTGATGTTGGGCTAACAAAAGAAGAGTTTTTCGCTTAGCTACCTTGAACTAACCATAGATCAACACTTTGAACTAACTATAGATGGCAGCCATTAAGCGGACTCTGACAGAACAGAGCCCATTGCCTACAATATTCACGACAATTAGCACTAAAGTGGCCGGGTTACAACACTACGCTACAGTGCCGGCTTACTTCTTTGATCATCATTTCCTGTTATGGTAATCAGATAGATTATTTGCAATTTATTCTTGGGTATGCTCACTATCAATGGTTTCTTCTGTTTGAAATATGTTCCAATCTAAGTGTACAACACCATTATCCTCCCTTTGTCCTACCCGCGACGTGTGTGTCCTGTGCACACAGCCCCGCCGGAGGGGGGAGGGTCGTAACACAATAGGCTTGAAATGGATAGCTATGCAAACATTGCGCTCACACTGGAGGCAACAGGTTGCTGGGAATTGGACAAATTCTCTTTGTTGATTGGACTATTGGTTGAAGTAGGCCCTAATATCATCAGTTATTTTGTTAATAAGCAGGGAGGACCAACAGTGAGAGTAGGCCTACTTTATGAGAAGGGGAGTTGTAGTTCACAAGTAGTTGTTTCACCAACAGAAATGATAGTAGTGATGAAATGAAATGAAATGAAAATTGTCTTTATTAGGCGGAGTTAGGACTATTAAGTCCTCTCTTCCACTCAACCTTATTTCCAAAAATATGTTGTTTTTTTCAACTATATGAAATATATACAGTAAATTTTACAGTTTCTTAAATATCTACTTGTATATTCTTAAACAAAAACAATAACTTATATCTAACATTTTATTGATAAAAATGGCAAAAGAATATTACTGATATTAAAATAATAAAGACATAAATCAATATTCAGAAATTAATTATTTCTAATATCATACAGTGGACTGCCAACATTAATGAAGATGAGCAGTAATGATAATTATTGTTAGTCTAGATGTCCTAGTAAACTACTACCAATCTTCATGAACTTTAGGTGGCTGAGTTATTTGTTGCATTATTATTATTCTTCAATTTTATTTTGTTTGAACTGCGATGACTTGCGAGTATCGTAAAATGATTGTATACGTTTTCCGCGTTAGCATGGATACGAGAATCATTCACGTTTCAGACTTGTGATCAGAGTTCACCATTTGAACTGAAAAACATCAATAAAACACGAGGAAAACTATTCCTAGTTTAACATGCATGCTTAAACGGCTAAACGGTCGTAAAAATTAATCCATAACATGGTCTTGAAATGCTATGACAGGGTAAATATAGAGCTAACTCTGATGGCTAGTAATCTTCTACAGTAAAATATTAATATGATAAATAAAACTAAACCATTCCTCTATGGTGATTCATATCGCAGGATCGAACCATTTTTGACGATTTCCGAATCTACAATAACAAAGGAAAACGGTTACAAAAACCACGTAAAAATGGCAAATAGTTACAAAAACACCTTAACAATGACAAATGTTTGCAAATTTACACTGTCGATGACAAAGTATCGTAAAAAACACGTTCAAGATGACAAATTTTTGCACAAATCACGTTAACGACGACAAATGGTTGCAAAATCACGATAGTGTTGACAAACATTTGCAAAAATCAGGTCAACGATGATAAAAGGGTCGTAAAATCACGATAGTGTTGACAAACATTTGCAAAAATCAGGTCAACGATGTTAAAAGGGTCGTAAAATCACGATAGTGTTGACAAACATTTGCAAAAATCAGGTCAACTATGATAAAAGGGTCGTAAAATCACGATACTGTTGAAAACAAACTTGCAAAAATCAGGTTAACGATGGCAAAAGGGTCGCAAAATCATGCTAATGACGGCCACATATTGACAATCTCTCATATTAATCTCACAATACTAAATTATTATAACAAATTTTCAATTTATTTACAAGTTAAAAAGAGATTATCTTTTCTCATTCTTTTGTTGATTTAGATTTTATTGTGACAGCTGTCATTGAATCATCCATCCATAAATCACCAACATGAAGGTTGATCCAGGGAGTGGCTTTATGGTGGCCCAGTTGGATGTAGGTAGAAGCCATTGTGTCCGCTGATATATGCTCTGCTCTACGAAGTCAATGCTCTAGTGACGTCACTGGTGCTAGATTAGATCACTTTAGAAATGACGTAGTGTCTTTTATATTTGCGACCTATTTTATTTTATCGCCTACTGTGTCGTTACTATTGTTTCCTTAACCAGAATCGTTGCAATGTCTGAGATCTTCATGATGTGGCTATATAAGCCATTTTAAAGTAAGACTTTTTATTTTGATTTTTGACTTAAGTTTGTTTGTTTCTCGTGATAAGAGCATCCTTTATTGTATTTTACGACTAATATTTGATTAAGATAGGGTTTCAAAATCTCTAATAATATAAACATCTTGCCATATTAATGATATACAAAAAAGATTTAGGCTAATATTTGCACTGAATTTAATTGGTAAATTTTTTATGGTTAAAGATTTGTGTGTTGTTTTTTATACCAAATAATTGAAAATGTTTTGCTCGTTGGTCATACAAATTATCAGGCAGCACATTGTACTTCATAATAGCATAATTAATTGTAACTATCCAAAAAATGGGTTAAAAATGTAATACTTTGTTTTAGTTAAAATATTTTTGTTACACAATAATGTTACACAATAAAAGCTATCAGAGTGTGTAAATTGTTACACAATGCACACACTCTGATAGCTTAAAAAGTATTATGTAACATTGTTGGTAATTTATAAATAGTAAAATATCTCGGGAACAGCTCGTCAGATCCACAGAACACATCCAGAAGAGTAAGTTTCTTAGGCAAAAACCTAACGATTTTCTCCAAATAGTAATAACTAGGGGACATTCTCGCTGCGCTCGTTACTCCTCGGCCTTCGGTCAGTGATTTTGACTACAAATACTATTGGTTAACTGTACAATGTAAAATCACTATATTACATTTATTTAAAGTATCTTACTCACATTATATACATTGTGTTGATACATATTTTTTAATATATACACCCAATTATATTATCTACATATATATAAGGCAAAGCCCTCACTGACTGACTCACTCACTCATCACTAATTCTCCAACTTCCCATGTAGGTAGAGAGCTGAAATTTTGTAAACTGTTTCTTTAGGCATTAAATAGGACAACTAAAGTATTTTCATCTTGATAAAGTACTCCTAAGGGGTAGAAACCACCCTTAAAAGATTTCTCCATAAGGATAACATTGAGTTGATTTTAGTAAATTAATAACAGCTGGTTTGTAAATAAATAAACATGTATATTTTGAATGTTTGACATTATACTCAGTTACTCAAATACTATTGATGCATTTTTAATATTATTTTACTATGAGTTTAATCTTCAGCTGTTAAATAAAAATAAATGTAATGAACATGGTTGAAATGGGCTAAATAGGTGGCAAAACAATTAGTGTGAGTGAGATACTGTAACTAAATTTAATATTGTGATTTTACGTTATATAGTTAATCTCCTATTTTTTGCATTGAATAGTTACATGCTGAGGCCGAAGGCCGAGGTGTATCGATTGCAGCGAGCATCGGGGTTGGCATGCGAAGCATGCAGGTGTGTCCCCTAGTTTAGCATATTTTAAACATGTTCATTTAATTTGTTTTTATTTAACAGCTGAATATTAATAAAATAAATAAAATCACTGTAAACTAAGACTAACATTGTAACCTTCAAGATCAGTACAGCGGAGTCCTACAATCTGAAGTGAATATAACTGTAAACTAAGACTGCCATTGTAACCTTCAAGATCAGTACAGCGGAGTCCTACAATCTGACGTGAATATAACTGTAAACTAAGACTGCCATTGTAACCTTCAAGATCAGTACAGCGGAGTCCTACAATCTGACGTGAATATAACTGTAAACTAAGACTGCCATTGTAACCTTCAAGATCAGTACAGCGGAGTCCTACAATCTGACGTGAATATAACTGTAAACTAAGACTGCCATTGTAACCTTCAAGATCAGTACAGCGGAGTCCTACAATCTGACGTGAATATAACTGTAAACTAAGACTGCCATTGTAACCTTCAAGATCAGTACAGCGGAGTCCTACAATCTGACGTGAATATAACTGTAAACTAAGACTGCCATTGTAACCTTCAAGATCAGTACAGCGGAGTCCTACAATCTGACGTGAATATAACTGTAAACTAAGACTACCATTGTAACCTTCAAGATCAGTACAGCGGAGCCCTACAATCTGACGTGAATATCACTGTAAACTAAGACTACCATTGTAACCTTCAAGATCAGTACAGCGGAGCCCTACAATCTGACGTGAATATAACTGTAAACTAAGACTACCATTGTAACCTTCAAGATCAGTACAGCGGAGCCCTACAATCTGACGTGAATATAACTGTAAACTAAGACTACCATTGTAACCTTCAAGATCAGTACAGCGGAGCCCTACAATCTGACGTGAATATAACTGTAAACTAAGACTACCATTGTAACCTTCAAGATCAGTACAGCGGAGCCCTACAATCTGACGTGAATATAACTGTAAACTAAGACTACCATTGTAACCTTCAAGATCAGTACAGCGGAGCCCTACAATCTGACGTGCTTACAGCCTTCTCTGGTTAAAAGATCTAACATTGTCAATATTACAAACACCTCTGTTTACATTACAACAGCTGTTAAAACTTTTTGTAAATCATTATTTACATTTGAACAGCTGTTACTTTACGAATCATTTAAATTTCTCTCCATGTTATTCCTTATGGCCGAAAGACGTGCTTTATGGTTTTCCCACACCCTTCAGGATGAAAATATTGGAGAATTAAAACCTTATTGCACAAATATGAACAGAGGCAAATTTGTTGACACCTCAACCGTTTAAATTCGTCAAGAAATAAGGGAGGAGTTGCGTTGACAAAAGCGGGTTCATGTATATAGGTAAGGATTTGGGCCCTACGTATTGAAATGAATGTCTTATTGTAGTCTTATTTATCTTTGGAGTCTTAAATAAACGTTGTTCCCTGATCCCCACATTATACATAATAGAATAAGTATACTACTCTTAGTCAACCACTTCATGTGTAAAACAGACTTATTGTAGTTACTACAATACATATTGGTGATGATGTCACAGTAGAAAAAAAAGCTAGTTTACAAATTGTGGAATAGATATCTTCTTTTTAACCTATTCTACATGCTACTTAAATTATAAAAATTGTATATTTGGTTCGAGCATCAATGTGTGAGACTTGTAGTTCAAGAACGATCAGCTGAGACACAAGATAGCTGCAGGTGGTGCTAGCCTGCATCACCCTGTTGCATTCTAAAGATCGTGTATTTGTATGCATGAATGTGTCAGTCACCCTGTTACATTCTAAAGATCGTGTATTTGTATGCATGAATGTGTCAGCCACCTGTTAGATTTTAAAGGTCGTGTATTTGTATGCACGTATGTGTTAGTATGAACGTACGAGAGTTTCGGTAGAAGGACGTTCGGAGAAGACAAAACTGCAGGTGGTGCTAGCCTGGGTCATCTTGTTGCATTCTAAAAATCGTGCATCTGTCTTCCAGTATGAAAGCCTACGAGAGTTTTAGTAGAACGATCAGCGACGACACAAGATGGCTGCTAGATATCTGGTCATGCCAGCCTGCTTCAAATTGCTGCATTCTAAATATTATATATTTGTGTTTCAGTATGAGCGTGCGAGAGTTGTAGTAGAAGAACGATCGACGAAGACATAAGATGGCTGCTAGACATCTGGTGGTGCTAGCCTGCTTCATCCTGCTGCTTCCTTTCACAATAAATGCTGAGGTAGGTCATGATTAAGTTTTGCAATTTTCTGGCAGGAGGAGAGTGTATCGGATTGTTATAGACCTATACTAATTTGCATTCCGACGTACTTCTATGAATTAGTTCATAGGGTAAATGACTTTTCTTGTAGTAACTTTTTATGACTTTTCTAAATAAAGTTTTAATCTGTTCATTGTTTGCTAAACCTTTGTTCCCTTATGTGTGGTTTTATGAAGTATCTGAATACAAACTTCCTGTGACACTTGTTGCATCTTTCATTTTTTATTTTTTTATTTTAAGACTGCCTAGAAGGAAGATTTTGTCCTTGTCTCTTGCCATTTTTTGGACGTCAGCTATAAGTGTAATTGAAGGTCATGTATATCAATCCTCAGTTGTAAATCTGCATATATTCAAAATCGAATGTTTTTATGATGCTCTCTTGGCACGATTTCAAGCAACATCAGACTTGATTCGGATCTAAACTGTATTTATAAGCGCCTGTTTATCTTTAAATTTAAAAATACTGTAAAGTGTTTGGATTTGTATGGATAGATAAGAATGGCCGTCACTCATACCTGTTAGGTATTATGAAATATCTTGTTACTGAATTATATTTTCTATAATTTCATTGGGTAATGACTCAAAAGCAGACATATTGTAAATGATCAGGAAGCTATGTTCCATCGAGACATTGCACGGATGGGAATATGCTGAGGACACATCAGCTGGTTCTGCTGCACCGTCAGTGCGAAGAGATGCTAGCATTCGGAAAACATCCCGTGCTTTCCATGAATTAACTTCCGTGTTAGAGGGGCGTTATTCAGGTGGTCTTACGTATGGCAGAGATTGAAGAAAGGAAGTATTTGTTGCTTTTTAAGTATTTATTTTCCAAAAATAAGTGTATTTCATATTATAAGTGTTTGCATTTTTGTTCTTAAAACAACAATCGTAAAAACACTCCATAATATGAATTCTGTTTCAAGACTTCGGTCCGTAATAATGATCGTACTATAACAACAATTGAAGTGGTATTTGATAAATGAAGGACTATTATGGTGGTCCATAATATATTTTGTGTAAAATTAGGACAGTTTTGTAAATTTTACAGTTAAATACACTCATCATATACACTCATCACACTCATTCACAACTCATATTCACACATATCTCTACGATCGCCGTCTTAGAAATGAATAATGAATATGTGGACGTTGAAATGTTATTCATCAAAAGTTTGAAATAAAAAACTCATAATATCAACTTATAGTCCACTGGGTTAGACCTTAAATAATCGTTCAGTGTTCAGTTTAACTCATTTTCATGAGAAATATGAACCGCACGCTTGAAATAGAAAAGAATGATTTAGTCTGCTGACGACAAGACTCGACATTTACTATTGGACTACCGAGTTTTCAACGGTAGCTTTGGAGTTTAGCGGCCACCCAAAGACAATAGCGAAAAATAGGGATTGTTGCAAGAGAATTGCAAATTGTAATTTTCGTTTCAAATTGAAATCGGCAGTTTCCTTAGATAATTTTCCGTCTCAAAGACACGTCAACATCTGAATTTCTGATTCCACAGATCATATTTACACTAATTTTATTCTGTCTGCTACAACCATAGTATACTGTACTATTATTTTACTGTACACAGCTGACTGAAACAGACGAGCAAGTATAAAAGGCATCCTTAATATTTCCTTATATGAACTAATAAGGTTCAATGTAGTCATATCACTAATCAGAATATGCCCTTCTGTGTAAATATCCAAATTAAAATGTAAAATTAACAAAATAGTAAACATTCAATTTGAAATATTAGCTAAACTATTGTAACTGTTTTAATTTGATATAGGCTTCAAGATTCAAGATCTTTAAATAATAAAACATATAAGTTTAATAGACATCGTCAATTACAAAAATTAGCAATTAAAATCTACAACAGGCATAAATTTAAATAGTTTCATCAAATCTTAAATCCGTAAGATTATGCTCCAAGAAATCACTCACTTTGTAAAATGGCATAGAAAAAACCCAATGTGTGAGAATATTTTTGAATCTTTTAAATGATACGTTTGAGGCAGAGTAATGTAATTTATTTAAAAAAATTAAGTTGCATATAAAGATGACTTTCTATTGATTTATTTAATCTAAAGGCTGGTAGGTCTAATTTTGCTTGATTTCTTGTTGCATGTTCATGAACATTTAGTCTACTCCTATAATATTCCAAGTTTTCCTTAACATGAAGTATGTTGCAATATATGTATAAGCTAGGTAGAGTCATATTTTTTAACTGCTTAAAATAATTAATTGAGGCAACTGTCTGCACTTCTTATTCCCATAATAATTCTAATTGCCTTTTTTTGGCAAATAAAAACCTAAACTGCTCCTGGGCTATTTCCCCATAGCCTAATACCGTAAAGGAGATGGGGGTGAAAAAACGCGTAATAAGCAGTAATTAACATATCATGACTAACACATTGTTTTAATTTACGTAAAAGAAAAGAACTCTTGATAATTTAGAGATAATATTTTTTGTTTGCGAGTCCCAAGATAGCTTGTTGTCCAAAAAGAGCCCTAATAATTTAACTGATTTATTTTCAAAAAAAATTTGTTTAAGACTAAAGACGATTTCTTCAGTTTTATCTACATTAACCTTAAGATTATTTGAATCAAACCTTTTGATTTTAATATCATGTCACTGAGTCTAGTTTGAGCAATTTGTGTATCATGATCAATTTCGTAAAAGGTTGTGTCATCTGCGTATAAAATGGTGTTTTTTGACATATAAGATGGGAGGTCATTTATAGCAATTAAAAACAAAAAAGGGCCCAAAATTGACTCCTGAGGTACACCTAATGTAACCTCTTTGAGGTCAGATGTTTTACTACCTACAACCACCATTTGCTTCCTGTCTTCTAAATAAGATTTAAATAATAATTTAATTTTGTACACCATAGAATTCAAATTTCTGAATTATAATGTTATGGGATATGCTATCAAAGGCTTTACTTAAATCTACTAAGGCAGAGAAAACCACCTTCTTGCTTTCAAAAGCTAATAAAATTTCACCGACTAATGACTCCAAAGCTTTGATAGTATATCTCCCGGGAATAAACTCAAACTGCGATGGACTAAATAAGTTATTCCTAATGAAATATTCAAAGGTTTGATATTTTACAATTGCCTCAACAACTTTACCGAAAACTGGAACCAATGAGATTGGTCTATAGCTTGTTGGGTCTCTTCGAGCATTTTGCTTGTAGAGAGGAACTGTTTTTGAAATTTTCCAGATCTTAGGAAAAATACCTGACATTAAAATGGAATTTACTAAGTATGTCAAAGGGGAAGCAATTTCACCAACAACATGTTTAAGTACAAAGTTTGACATACCAAGGTAATCCTCACTTTTTGAATTACTAAAACTGTTAATAATGTTTACTAAGTCATGTGGTCTTATTTGTGAAATTTCAAGATTTTTGTCAATACAAGTTGTAACGGAAGACAAAAACAGCTGTTGAGCACTTGCTTGGTGATTATGTGCTATCGGTAACGCCTGTCTTTCATTGTTCAGAAATATATCATTAAATACATCAGGAGAAATGTCCGGCAAATAATAATTTTTTTAATTAAGACCCCCATCTCATTTTTTATTACATGCCACGCAGCTTTGCATTTATTGCTTGAGTTTTTATAAACTTTTCGTTATAATTTATCTTGGCTAATTTTAACTCCTTTCTGTATAAACTTCGAGCTTTGATCAATAACCTTCTATGTTCGGGACCTAAAGATGCCCTATCTCTAAGTATAGTAACCAAGTCTCTTAGCTGTGCAAGCTGAGGTGTAAACCATTTAACATATTTGTACTCGGATTTTATCTCATTTAGGTTTTGACTTAAGAGTCTGCAGAGGCTGTCTGTCATCTTGGTTTTAACCCCTTAAGAACAATGTGTTTTTTGTGAATCCATATATTTTCGTTATTTATTGACCAAAAGTTGTGTATAAAGTGTCATTCTAAACGTTATCATAATGCGTTTCGGATTTGCTTTTGGTATTTTGAATACATACGCCTGGTTTTGATAAATAGGTGAAAATAAAAACTCCAAATTAAATTTATTTAGTATTTTTTCTATAAAACTAATTGAGATTTTGCAAAGTAATTCCAACGCGCAATTTCATTCTTGATCAAATGAAATTTGTTTGGAAAAATCCGTTTTAAAATAACCGTTTGATTTGGATACGCGTGATTGTATGCCCGGTTTGAAAATAATATTGTTCAACATATTGTTAAAACTAACATGGCCGACAGCCTCTGCAGACTTTTAAGAATATAGTCTAATTTAAATGTCAGATTATGTGGATATATGAAGTGACTGTATATGGAATTAAGAAGGTAAATCACATGGGTAGAGAAATATAGGATTAGAACTTCAAAATATAAAAATTGCAAAACTTTATCTAGAAATCTAATTAATCTACATTTAAATAGCGTGTAAAATAACTTCTACCCAGTACAATATAAGAATTCCAAAGTTCTATACCTCACTAAAATTTGATTGCATGGTGGTGATGCACAGTAGAAGGGTATACCGGTGCATGATTTGATGCACAGCAGATCGGTGTATCGGTGCATGATGGTGATGCACAGCAGATCGGTATACCGGCTTACTTACACCATGACTCCTAACGTTTAGTTCGCTTTTATCGCCTCTAGTGTGAGTCAACGAGTTGAAACTCCATATTGTGCCATCCACAAGGTCATGGGTTAAATATCCTGTACGTAATGTAATAACCACTAATGTAAACAGAGAGTAGAATTTTTTCAGTTAATGAAAGTTTTTCAAAAGCTCTGATCTTGTTAGTTGATCCAAGCTCAACGATAAAAATTAGTCACTTGAAAACAGAGAAAAAATAAAAAGAGGTCGCAACCAATAGTGTGCTGAATGGGTGTCGAGTAGTTGGTTCTCCATCTCGCCGTGCAGATGGCAGGACCAGCACCATTGTTAGTCTCTCCCCTTATTAGCCTCCAAATCCTCAAGGATAAACGCAGTAATTATTGCTGCATATTTATATAGATGTACAAAAATTAATTGTGATCTATTTCAGACATACATCAGTTGTAATATATTTTTAATTCCACTGAGGCGTTCACTGCAGAAATAAGAAAGCGATCTCTAGTTTTTTCCCTTATATTTGAAAATATCTTTAACTTTTAATTTAAGTAATTTCTCTTGCGATATTTTTTACAGTTTAGGTGCTACATTGTTCAGATCAGCGATGCCAACTCTTATATCAGATCTGAATTGTACGTCGTAAATGACATTGGTTTCTGTGAAGTTTGTTTTAAATTGGGTTATTTTTTTCTCCCGAGACTAATAGAATATTAAGCAACCTACAAATAGAAGTAAACATATGTTTTATTTAATAATATATATAAACATGTTTTGTGACCTAACGAAATATCAATTATCACAATGTCAATTTCACAATGTTTAATCTGCAAGCATATGGTATGCCTATTGCTTCAGAGTTGCTCACTAAATGATAAAAGTATACAAGATATGCTTATGTTAATGCTTATTAAAATATAATACTAATTTTCCTCCGTTATAAAGAAGAATCCGTGAAGTTCATATATATATATATATATATATATATATATATATATATATATATATATATATATATATATATATATATATATATATATATTCTCTATTCGACGCCGAGTTGTTGCGATGTTCGATGGTAATGTAAGACCTCGAGTCCCGGAAGTGAGGACTTTACAATGTTAGCACATGAAAGCGATATTGACTCGCATATGAGGAGCCAGTGTAAAGGTCTTTGGAACGTTGCTACAGTAAACGGAGTCTGTACACTTTTGGCAAGTACTAACAATTGTTTTTACACCACTGAGACAGAGGTGTTTAAAGGCATAAAGTGTCGGATGATGTCATCATCTATTCGAATGGCATTGCCATTAGTTCTTAGAAGATTTATTTATTTTTATTGTTTTTTAGAAGAATGCCCAGGTAACCCACAAGATAATGAGGGGATCTGTAACATCTCCCACAATGATCGTTCCTCCTGATTTAACTGCCTAGCTTAGTACGAAAAATACTGCCCGGATCAGAACCTACAATTCTAGGCAAATTAGTCAGTTTGTATTCGATATGCGAGATAGTTTTGAGGGACTTCAGTAATAACAATATCATACGGAAAACACCTTCTCAAGTCTTGAGTACAGTGATAAACGTCATTATGTCGACAAAATGACTGAGCATATATTCGGACGTTTCAGGTCAGATAGATTAATAACCAACTATAGATAGCATACGGCAAGCTGTTTTCGGTTGTCGCTATTTAGAAAAATCAATCTAGGCTGAGCCGACTCCACTTTCATCGGATTTATTTTATTTGCTATATTGAACTAAAACTTAATTATAGTCTTAGACTAATAATAGAACATACCAAGTCCACTTCCTTTCCAAATATTAGCTAATTATCCCGCGGTCGCTAACTCACCACCGAGCGTGCGTACACTCACATTCAGCACTTATTTACACACCTACAAAAACTGTTTGTGCATATGAAAATGTCACCTTTTACGTAATGACAAGAAATTATATTATTAATAAAGCGATTTGGACCATCATACAATTAACTTACTAAACTAGAAGAAGGGGTTCGCCGGGATTGGTATAGGGGTGGGTCCAGCGATGATAACCGAGGTCATCCTCGCTAAACAAGAGTAAGGGGTTCGCCTGGATTGAAATAGGGGTGGGTCCAGCGATGATCACCGAGGTCATCCTCGCTAAACTAGACTGAGGAGTTCGCCGGGATCCCAACAGAAGTGGGCCTTGCGTTAATCCCTGCGGCCATCCTTAATAAACTAGACCGAAGTCGTTCCCCGGAATCCCAACAGAAGTGGGCCAGCGTTAATCCCTGCGGCCATCCTTAATAAACTAGACCGAAGTCGTTCCCCGGAATCCCAACAGAAGTGGGCCAGCGTTAATCCCTGCGGCCATCCTTAATAAACTAGACCGAAGGCGTTCACTGGAATCCCAACAGAAGTGGGCCCTGTGTTAATCCCTGCGGCCATCCTTAATAAACTAGACCGAAGTCGTTCGCCGGAATCCCAACAGAATTGGGCCAGCGTTAATCCCTGCGGCCATCCTTAATAAACTAGACCGAAGGCGTTCGCAGGGATCCCAACAAAAGTGGGCCTTGTGTTAATCCCTGCGGCCATCCTTAATAAACTAGAATGAAGGCGTTCACAGGGATCCCAAAAGAAGTGGGCCTTGTGTTAATCCCTGCGGCCATCCTTAATAAACTAGACCGAAGTCGTTCGCCGGAATCCCAACAGAAGTGGGCCAGCGTTAATCCCTGCGGCCATCCTTAATAAACTAGACCGAAGGCGTTCGCAGGGATCCCAACAGAAGTGGGCCTTGTGTTAATCCCTGCGGCCATCCTTAATAAACTAGACCGAAGTCGTTCCTCGGAATCCCAACAGAAGTGGGCCAGCGTTAATCCCTGCGGCCATCCTTAATAAACTAGACCGAAGGCGTTCGCCGGAATACCAACAGAAGTGGGCCAGCGTTAATCCCTGCGGCCATCCTTAATAAACTAGACCGAAGGCGTTCACAGGGATCCCAAAAGAAGTGGGCCCTGTGTCAATCCCTGAGGCTATCCTAAATAAAATAGACCGAAGGCGTTCGCCGGGATCCCAAAAGAAGTGGGCCTTGTGTTAATCCCTGCGGCCATCCTTAATAAACTAGACCGAAGTCGTTCGCAGGGATCCCAACAGAAGTGGGACTATACCAATAACTACATATAGAATCTGTAGTCATTGACTATACTGAAGGAGTTCGTCGGGATCCCAACAGGAGTGGATCCAAAGTTACACCCTGAGGCGAATAATTAGTGTTTGTCGATTGAAATGAATCTCTCCGGCTGGTCCGCTGTGTCATCCCGCAAAGGTCACAGAAAGTGATGCTGTAGGCTCACGAAAGACTGGCCGAATGCAGTTTCCTCTTCGTACTTTCATCAGTTTTATTTTTCTAAATCATCAATGTTTATTTATATTATCGACCTCATGCTCCATGATTCGCAATCATGATCTCTTCGTTAACAAGAGAACTTTTGAATCGGTTATTGCAAATGTGTACTTGTTATATATTTGACGGTATATGAGTTAAACACAGATTAAGTTTCCCATCTGTAAACGCTTCGTCTAGTATAAAAACGGATGCCTCCTTCACTTAATAAAGTATACGTGCATTTACAGGTTAGAGCAGAAAGGACACAAGTGATACCACATGTGCCCTTTATGCGGTAAATTTTTGTTTTCTTTCCAACATCTGTTTACATACTTGTTTAATTGACACTGTCAGCTGATAACTAAGCAGCAGTAATAGGTTTGTGTTTATTGCTAGTGAATTCTAGTTTTGTGTGTTTAGTTTTTGTGGTAAAAACTAACAGCCAGCCTAATGTACCCACTAGGAAAGCGTACCCTAAAGGCCGATTATTAATAAATAGCAAGAAAATAAACTACCTTAAAACACTAAAAGAATATTTAAATGGCTACGGGGATTTTTATGAAGAATTATTATCATGTCCAACAACACCAGCTGCGAACAACCAAGCAGCTGAGGGCGACAATGAAGATGTAGACCCACCAGCTAACTTGTATAAATAGTTTCTTATTTTCTACATACTATAATTTATAATTTGTTTTAATTTAGGTGTTTTACATTTTTTAGTATAGTTTTCTTATTCACATGTATTTTACCTGCTCAGCAAAGAAACAAGTGATAATTTGTAGAGAAAACTTTAACGTTTTACCTATTTAATTTGAAGTTTCATGTTTGTTTTGGTTTTAAAAGTTGACAAAAATTAAATGAACATTCATACTGCATGTTGATGTCGTATGATTTAACTTGTTTTTAACAAACTGTACTCATAAACATGTTTATTACCTTTGAAATCTTCATTTTCTGCATAAAGTGCACATGTGAAAATGTTTTAAGATATTTTTTTAACATACCAGATAAGGGAAAAGTTTGAAACTCATGCACCTATGAAGAACCATTTAAAGTATTATAAATCAAATTTACAGCCAAATCAATTAAAAATTGTTACTTTTAGAATGTTCTTTTGTTTCTCTCAAGAGTATAAAAATGTAATATCTGCCCTTTCTGAAATAACTGATTCATTTGTAAAACTGTTAATTATTTTAATTATGTTTCAAATTTATATCTTCAAAGTTAGTTTGCTGATCATATAACTGAATTGTTGTACAGTATAATTATTTTACTGTCAACACATAAAATACAGATACTGTACGTACATATTCTGTTGCTTAATTAAGTTCCATACCAATCTTAATATTAAAAATATTAAAAAGTAAAACACAACGCATGAGACGTGCGTTAATCTAAATGGTTTAAAGATTTGTGCCACAACACGCTAACAGACTAGGGACCACGACA